>JAKTWE010000042.1:0-100870 GCA_030581955.1 Kurtzmaniella fragi | reverse complement strand
AGGTTTTCAACAATTTTGGTAAATATTACAAGAAACATAAAATATTTAAGATATTGATATGTATCAAAACGAAATAAAAGAAAAAAAATTAACCTGATGAATATTTGAAACTAATTTAGTTAGGTTAACTATTTAATTATATCATCATGTTGGTAACAATAACAAAGACTGAAGACATAACAGAAATAGAATGAGAAACAGTTTCATTGTCGTATTATTAAATAGAAACGTCTAACTTTGCTTGTCATGGGTCATTGGAAGCCATAAAAATTTAGACAGTAAAACTCATTTGAATGTTCATTTCTTTGATTGTGACTATCTACCTTGTTTATATCTGACCAAGTTAAATATTCGTACCACAGCTAAAGTCATATCCACGTATCTTTTTTTTTCAACGTATTTAATGTACAATATCCGCCACTTTGTTAGTGTAAGTAACGTCGGTTTTTATTTCTACATCCAATTGAATTCCAAGCTTCGTAAAAGTACTATATTTTTATTTTACTAAATTGATGAAGAAAAAACTTGTTACTATATAGATAGCTTTTCAAAACCATAAAAGTTAATTCAACTGAAATGTAAATTTATATCAGTTAAAATAAAAGTAATTTAATTTAGTACTTAACTGATATCACCAAATAAATACTATATTAAACAAAAACTCAATTGATCTGTATCACGGATGACAGTCTACTGTAGAGTTTCAGCAATTTAATTGGATTTTTTATCTTCTTTAAGATTGTTTATCTCATCTTCAGTTTTCTTTTCTGTTTTGGTATTCCTTCCAGAAATCTTTTTGAAAAAGTTGAACACTTGATCGTCATCGTTATTATTAACAGAAACCTTAACTTTATTCACTTGAAGTACGTTCTTCTCAAGCGATTGAACCGACTCAAGTTTGTTATCACGAAGTAATAAACAAAAAGCAAGTAATGGAACACAAAGACATATAGCAATGATACACAATATTCTTTGCACATGGGAGTATGCTGCCACAAGAGCAGCTCTTTCAGGCGAACCCCACCTATATTTGGTGATAAAACTTCCTTTACCCACAGGGGATCTGTACGCTTCAATAGCAAGTTGGGGATCAAGTCCTCTTAAAATCATTTGTTTTCTAATTTCTTTGTACATCGTGTTTGTCCAAGCAGCACCCGAAATTGCATCAGAGATGGAGGCACCAACATTGACAGATAAATAGTACATAGATAAAACAACCGCCATATGCTCGTGATCGGTACAAGATTGAATAGAAACTTCTGTTGCAAACTGGAAAAAACCAGCACCATGTCCCATTAAGACAAGTCCAGCGATTGTACCGTGTACGTACTTTCCAAGTTCTAACCCGGTCTGTGAACCTCTAAATTTAATAAGAATACCAATTGAGATAAACCATATGACAACACCCCATATAATAAAAGCCTTTGAACGACGATATTTGACAATAATTAATCCTACCCCAAATCCAGTCAAGGTTGAAGCAAACCAAAATATATTTGTTATCAAGAGTGCTTGAGTTTGAGATTGGTTCAAAGCTACCATAAGAACTGTGTACATGTAATCATTAGGCATACCTCTTACCCAGTTCATAAAAATACCAACCATTATGGCTGACCATACACCTCTATCCTTTAAAAGAGGATAAGGCATAACAGGCTTTCTGGTGATATATTCCCAATATAAGAATGGAGGAATAAGAACAAACCCAATTACCAATGGAACGATTATGTTGGCCGTTGCCCATTTATCTTTAATACCACCAGCGATAGTGATAGGAACAAATATAAAAACAGGGATTGCAATGATGAATAAAATACCAATTACATCAAGATCCCAAAATAAATCAATGAATAAAATTTTCGTCTTTTGGAATATATTGTCTCCCTTCATAGGCACATCGTGTAGGGTCCATTCAGGTGTTTTGCGTGCTTTTAACCACATATGAACATAACAACCAACCATTGGAATACATGAACATGGGTAAATAATTGCCCACATCCCGATACCCCAATTCCACAGATATCTTGGATATATAGCATCCAAAATATATGGAGCAGCCCAAACGTTAATGATAAATGGAGCAAAGGGAACATAAGCACAAACTAAACGCCAATTAAGATTGGAAAAATCAGATAATATGAACTGGAGAATAATGTATATACCAGAATAACCCAATTGCCATAAAACCGAACCACCAGCAAAATAAGAAATAGTGTAAGCTTGTGTTTCAACGATGGTACCGACAACGTAGAAAACAACACTAACAATAAGCAAAGTAAATCTTCCAAATCTGTCAGAAAGTCTAGCATATATAGGCTGAGATCCAGCTGCTACTGCCGATTTAATAACATTAATAGTGGAAAGCAAGGAATGTTGACCATAAGAGGAAGTTGCATACGTTTGTAAACTACCTCTAACAGTTCTATCAGTTGAGTAAACAAATGACACAAGAAACATCGAGAAAAAAAGTAAGAATTTCAAGAACCAAGTATCATATTGTTTCATAAGTATTTCAGCTTTATAAATACCAATTGTCTTTTCCTTGATGCTTGCAGCATCTCTTTCTTCAGAAGAAATTGATTCGCTGTCGTGATTATTAATTTTTTCTTCACTCATTCTCTCAAATTTAGAATACTATTAATTAAAGAAAACCAACGGAATATTGCATTATTTAAACCTCGAAATTTGAGAAGCTTTTTTTGTGAATGGTCGACGAGATCGGTTTATTCAATTCAATTTAACCAATAGCTTATCTTTATAGACCCTTTCTAAAAATCAACTAACTTTGGAGCTTAAAGATCTGGATTACATTTTTTTCTCCCGGAAATAGCGAGTTTAAGGTTCTAATTTCATGCATGCATAAGGTGCGTTGTCTTATGTTGCAAAAATTTACACTATATGCAGTTTTTAATAGTATTAATTGATTCGACAAACCTTTGTGGCAATTAAACAATTGAAATCATAATTTACGTACTGTTATCTGCGCTTCAAAAGATTATCAGATCAATCAAAGAACATTTGATTTACAAGATATTATCAGATAATCTAGATCACCAAACTTTGAATCTATTCTTGCTTTTTTGAGTAATGATACTCCATGTTGTTTTGAGATTTTGAGGAACAGTTTAAGTTTATTTTATAGTTGGTAATATTCAAGGTATTGATTAGCAAGAGAATCAAATGATCATCAGTCAATTATTCAGATTTGCCGTAGATGTCGCTTTGAATGCTAGAATTTTTTACTCTTCACGTAACCCGGTCCTGAAAAAACTGATCCTGTATTTTTTCAAGTATTCATATGATGACTGGCTGTATAAAACATCAAACATGTATTTATCCGATTGGATTACTGTCATCAATTTCACTTAAAATCAAAAGTTGTCAGGGTGAACGGCAATAAGAAGATTAAGGATTTTGCAGCCCAATTGGATTTGGAAATCTAAACCATAATCGTGTTGCACCTGATTAGGTGTGAAAAAACTTGGCGTTATTTTAGGATTGCGTCTTATGTTTAAATAGCTTTATTTTTTGATGTATTTTTTACTTGTGTTTGACACAAATATCTAATAATTAATTTTATTAGTAATCAGTTATTTTTAGAAAAAATTTTAGATCAAGAAAACTCAATTAAAGTTAATTAATAAAGTAACAATGTATTTGAAGGTGATGATTGCTAATATTCATTTAAAAATAGGGATATGGAACTGCGACAACTTATTGCATGTCAACTTATTTAAAGCATCATCGACATTACTTGTGCGTCGTATGGCATTTAAAAAATTGCCATTTCACGCGGACAATACCATGGAAATTGAGTAAACAAAAAACTGATGTAAGGGGAGGAGTGTGTGGCCGAATTGAGTAACATAAATGTATCATGAGAATCTTAGAATGAAATCACCAATTCTTAAGATAAGTGATATATTGAAAGAATTTAAAACTAAAGAAATACGTAATCAACTTTGTATTTATCGTCAAAGTTGTAAGGTTCAAACATTTTTTCTGACTGCTTTGAAGCAATTTTTGAACGGGTCAAAAAATGGCACTGAAATATGCAATAAATTCGGTTTTTGCTCTTCCTCTTGCTCTGCAATAAAATTCCGAGAAATCAAATACCCTCGTAATAACATGCTTGTACTTGCAGTAACGAAAAAACAGACTCCTGCAAAAATTGCAGTATTTCTGTAAGTGTCAACATCGTGAGTCCCTGAAGTCATAGCAGTACCAATCATTTGAGAAAAAATGCCAGAAAGACCAAAAAATATCCACAGCGTACATAAAGCAGTATTCATTTTAGCTAGTCCTACAATTTGGGCAAGTGTAGCCGCTGTAGTAGAAAAAACGCAACCAATGAAGAAGCCTTCACACAAACCAAATGCTATTGCACTTGCATAGTTTCTTGTAGGAATCCATAAAGCAAGTGTGAAAATTGTTGCAGCATAATAACAAAATGCAGTTACAGTGACTGGGCCAAATTTGTCAGACAAGAACCCAGCTGCCGGTCTCCCAAAGCAAAATCCAACTTGAACCATTGCGCCTACTATTGAACCTTGATAAGCAGTGTAACCCAAAGTAATTGTGAAGTCAGGCAAACTGTATAACACAATCACATACCCCAACATACAAGTTATAAGAAAAAAGCAATAAAGCCAAAATCCAGCGCTTGAAATGATAGACATGTCAATTAATGTGAATTCAATTTTATGATGATTACTTCTATCTTTGACCAATAAGATAGCTATTAAGGTTAAAACGCAAGCAATTATGCCTTGTGCTCTTAGAGCCCAAGCTACACCATGAACCTCAATAAGCTTTTGCAAGCCCAATGAAAAAGTTAAACCACCCACACCACTACCGGTGACAGCAAGCAGATTTGCTAAAACTCTTCGTTTAATAAACCAACTGCTAACAAAAGCCAATGCTGGAATACTTGTAAAAGCCAAACCCACACCTTGGAGTGCACCTTGTGTTAAATACAACTGCCACAAGTTGACTGCAAAACTTGCCATAATTGCAGCTGAAAACTGGCATGCACACCCTATAAGCATGGTCGCCTTGATTCCTACTAAACCTTGAACATAATTAATCAAAGGAGAAAATGTAACACCCAATCCAATAGAAAGACCTCCAATAACAGCATAATCCATTTCTCTTGCACCTTTAAAGGTTTCATTGTTAAGATAATAGGCAAAATAGACACTGTACGCAGCATTTACACCCCAAGTGCTAAATACAATCAAAAAAGATGCGAGGACCATTATCCAGCCATACCCACCATCCATTCTTACATCTCCTGCATCCTTTTTTACTTCACATTTTTGAACTGAGTCTTGAGAATTAATAGAAGTATTATATTTGCTTTCTATTTGAATAGCTGACATTGTTTAGATTGATAATAGTTCCAAACATTGCTACTCTTTTATATATTCAATCGATGATGGTTTTTCGCACCTAGAATCGTTCCGCGATTCTCGGATCGAGAAAAATAGCTAATTTTCTAATATTACCAATCTTGAATTCTACTTCTTTGAATAGAGTGACGAGCTGAAATCTTCAAAACCAAGCATTGTTATAAAATCAACTCAGTTCTTCTCTCTAAGGACCTATTTCTACGGACCGATTTCTACGGACCGATAGCTTTTGTTGAGTGTAATTTTTAAATTAAAACACCTGTAAGTGTAAGCCGTCCGCGACTTTTGGAAGCAAAACGTCACAAATTGTTCCATAATTAAGCTTCATACAAGGTGCCCACACGATACCGTGACCCAAACCTAGATGCGATAAATCATTTGGAAGCATTGTCCTCTAGATTAAAAATTACCGAGCATTGTAAACGTCGTCGGAAACCAAACCGACCATAAATCGGAAATCATGCTAGTTAGTACAATTTTTTTGTTCTTAGTTCTTTTCAATTTAAACTCTTAATATATGGATAAACCTACACAAAAAAAGAAAATAAGAGCTAAAGAAAAGCTTAAAATACAACTGCTTGCAAGATCGGTTGCAACTACTATAAAAACAATTCCATTAACATCTAATTGTTGAGTAGGAAAAAACGCTTAAAAGTCTTTAAAATTGGCAACTTGTCCGAGCGGTTAAGGAGAAAGACTTGAAATCTTTTGGGCTATGCCCGCGCAGGTTCGAGTCCTGCAGTTGTCGTTATTTTTTTTGAGCATTAATTTGCAATAATTATTCGAATTACTCATACAGTGCCACACTTTAAAGCAAAAGCTTAAATACACATTATAACAAGTGAGCTGAGGAAACTTTTACACCATACCAAAATTAGTCGAGTGACAAGCATAGAGTAAATGAGATTTTCAAAATGAGATTTTCAAAATGAGATTTTCAAAATGAGATTTTCAAAATGACATTTTTATGTTCCACATGTGATTGCTTGAAAGTATTACCTACTTGTGAAAATTTAACAAATTTGACGTTATGAGAATGCTGCATGCTCCTTCTGTGGCTCATGCATATGTTGCACAAATGGTTGAAAATTGTTCAAAATCAGTTGTTCATACCAATGAAAAAGATATTTAATTGTAACAGCTTTTACTTTTTAATCCATTAGAAGATTAAATGAGCACTGTAGAGGCAAAAGACAATTTTAAGTCCGATTTTGCTGACGCTTCATCTTTGAATTCAAGTGTAGAGACTGAAAAAATCACTACATCGTTTTTGAAACTCAGTACAATTGAGGAAGCAATTCAAAGTGCCAAAACAGTAGCAATTGCCAGCAATCTTTCTGACCATAGCAACATAATTGAAAAAGGTGCTATTCTTGCAAATTTTCCTTATGAATACAACAACGAGAATTATTTCAATACAGACGAACAAGCTCTTATTGAAACTGAAAGGAAGCATCCTTGGCGTCAAAATTGGACTCTTTATTTTTTAGCGACAACTTCAGCCATGTCTGCAGCCGTTCAGGGAATGGATGAATCAGCCGTAGGTGGTGCGTCATTGTTTTATACAAAACATTACAAAATTGATGGAGATTCGACTTATGATGCAAACATCCAAGGTATCGTTAATTCAATTCCATATTTATCAGCTGCAGTTGTTGGTTGTTGGATTGCAATACCTTCAAATGAATATTTTGGTAGAAGAGCTACTATATTTTGGGCTAGTTTTCTTGCTGCTGTTTCCGGTTTATGGCAAGCTTTCTCTCCATCCTGGCAAATGCTTTTGGTTGGAAGATTGATAATGGGGATAAGTATAGGTGCCAAATCGGCTACTGTACCGGTTTACACCGCTGAATCAACACCGGCTGCTATAAGAGGAGGTTTGGTAATGCTTTGGCAAACTTTAACTGCTTTTGGAGTTATGTGGGGCTTTGTAATGGGAGTTGCATTTTTAGACTCTGGGAAACATAATTGGAGACTTATGCTTGGATCAGTTTTTCCCCTTCCTTTGGTTGTATGCTCTTTAATATTTTTGGTTCCCGAGTCTCCAAGATGGTTGATAAAAAAGGGTCGATACGATAAAGCTTTTAAATCGTTTCAGAGATTGAGAACATCAGACTTAATTGCTGCAAGAGATTTTTACTATACATTTTCTTTAATCGAGATTGAGCAAAAGGCTCAGCAAAATAACAGTTGGTATATACAATACATCCAATTATTCACTGTTCCGCGTAACAGATCTGCTACTTTGGCAAGTTGGATTCTTATGTTTGGACAGCAATTTTGCGGTGTCAATATCTTAACATTCTATATCTCGAATGTGTTAACAAAAGCAGGGTTTAGCGATAGAGCTGCGTTATCAGGAAGTTGCGGGTTTGGTGCACTTGCTGTATGTGGTGCTATAACTGCAATTCCATTAATTGATAGAAAAGGTAGAAGATTTTTACTACTTTTCACTTTTCCTCTATTGATTATATTTTTGTTGTGGGTAGGATTTTCGTTTTACGGCGAAACCCAAAAAGAAAGGTTAGGACTTGTCTTGACAGGGATTTATTTATATGTTTACTTCTATGGAATTGGTATGGGTCCAGTACCATTCACTTATAATGCCGAGGCTGCATCAATTACAGTCAGAGACGCACATTCTAGTTTTGGTACAGCTACTACTTGGATGTTTCTGTTTGTTTTGGGATTTACGTTCCCAAACTTGTTGAGGTCCATTGGTAGTACGGGTGTTTTTTGCTTTTATGCTGGATGGTGTGCTCTTTTGTTTGTATTGCTGATCTTTTTTGTTCCAGAAACAAAAGGATTCACTCTTGAAGAATTGGATTTGATTTTTTCATTACCAATATTATATCACGCCAAATTTCAGTTGAACGAATCAAAGAAATGGGTAGGTAGATTGTTTGGAAAACTGGGAAATTCAGAGTCAATTGTCAAATTGGCAATACAATACCACAATGAAAAAGAGGTAGTTTAATCAATTTATCTACAGACAAGTCAAAGGGTTTATTTTTAATTTAAATCTCTTAGCTATATTTAAGCCTTTATTTCTGAATTGAAATGAGTATGTCCTTTATGAATTTCAATTTTTGAGTCAATCTTTTTATCGACCTCTTCAATATCTTTATCATCAAAAACCATCCAATCTTCAAAGCCATCAGTGTAAGTTTTTTGCAATCTTTTCTCAACATAAAACAAATTTCTTTGACCATTAACAATCTTTTTGAATTCTATAAATTCTTTATCTGTGAGTAAACAATCATCTAATGCTTTTGTTACTTTCTTTTTGTCTATGCTCAATCCAATAAATACTATTTCATTTCTTCGATCACCAAATTCACCTTCCATATCTTTGGCTATTAATTTTTGTGCCTCAGGTGGAAAAACATCTGGGCCCGTTACAGCAAACCATGGAATACCACCTTTAAGAGTCATCATGGTACCAGCAGATGACCATTCACCTCTAATTATATGCCTAGAGGCTAACCAGAAAAATCCTTTTGATCTTAAAAGAGGTCCAAATACAGATTTCTTTTTATTTGTCACAGTTTCGGATTCAGAAGCATCTTCAACGTCTTCAGTATCAGCGCTTGAGTTTTCCTCATCGTCATCAAGATTGCTATCACTGTTGTCAGTCTCGTCTTCGTTCAATTCAGATTCATTTACATGTTCAGATTCATCTTCTTCGTTCATCGGACTTTGTTCAATAACAACAAACTTGTCTCTGATCAACTTATAAAGTCTTTCAGGATGGAATGGCTTTCTGGATTTATAAACAAAGTTATTAATACCATATTCCTCGGTTTCAGGTTTTGGAGCAAGCTTTGATTTTTTTTGGTCCCCAAATCCTTCTCTCAAAGTCATTTCATTTAAACTTTGCAACCACCCTGCAGAAGTAGAAGCCTTTTCAAATTCGTATAGATTGGTGTTGATGATTTCTTTAAGATCAATCTTGCAATAGTCTGCAGTGATAACTTTTGCAACTGGATTCAAAGATTTGATGATTTTTTTGATTTTTTTTAAATCTTTCTTCTTGACTGCAGACTTTTTGTTGACAATGATTACATTTGAAAACTCAATTTGATCCACTAACAAATCTGTAATTGTCCGTTCACCTTCATTTTGACCATTTTCACCAAATCTATCTGCCAAAAAGTCAGTTGTTTCAAAATTAGAAACAAAATTAAGAGAATCAACAACAGTGACACAAGTATCAAGACTAGTCAATTTGTTCAAACCTCCAAGCTTTATTATCTCTTTCAAAACCTTTTCTTCATCTTTTTCTATAGTCAGGTCACCCTGTAAAAGCATCTCTGAAAACTCAGTAGTGAATGTTTCAGCCACTTGCATGGGTTCAGAGATACCTGTTGATTCTATAACAATATATTGAAACTCATTACTCTTAGCCAAGGTAACCAATTCATCTAATAAATCACCTCTCAATGTACAGCAAATACATCCGTTTTGTAACTGGATCAATTTCTCTTCCTTCTTAGTAACTTTATGATCTTGAATCAATGCTGCATCAATATTGATAGTTGACATATCATTAATAATGACAGCAATTTTTAGGCCATGGTTACCAGTCAAAATGTTTTCTAAAAGTGTAGTTTTACCAGCACCCAAGAACCCGGATAACAAGGTGATAGGAATTGGACCTTTTGATGAGAGAGTACTTTCAGTCATTTTTTAAATAATTGAACTTTATTGCAAAAGCTTTAATGACTTTATATACTAATTTTTTGCAACTGTTGAAGTTATCTGACACTGTTAAGTTTGCAGCCATAATTTACGACATGCGTCAGTTAGTAATGAACAAATATTATTGGTTGGTGAGATTTCAACCCTAGCAGTTAAACTTTCAATAACCATAGAGGTCGTTTCCTTTTGATTTTAAAATATTACTCTATTTAAAGCAGGGGATTATAGTTATAGTTTCTATTAATATTGATATACTTCAGTTTTTTTGATGTCTTCAAACGTTACGTTAGTTTTTGATTAATTCTGAATTTTCAAAAGCTGCAATAAAAATTCATATTTTTTATCTTTACTATTAATTTCTAATTTCTTTTCTGACCCATGTTTGAATTTATTACTTTTAATATTGGTATGTCTGATAGTTACCATAGATAAGTGTATTATGCTTTAAATTTCACTTTAGATATTGAGTAAAAGTATGGACTCTTTTCAATAATATACTCGTGTGAATTATTTTGTTAACTCTCGGCCGAAATGTGTTTAAATATGAGATCCGACGCCGGTAAATTGCTAAATTCGGAAATTTGTCGGCCAATAGATTTGTAGCTTTTTAAATCTACCTGGTGTATTTCAACCCGGCCCTCAATACCAATGTTTCTTTCATAAAAAGATTGATTCCTATCATAATTAATCTACTCTACAATTGATCCATCAAATTTCAAAAATCATTTAATCAAAAATATACTAATTTCGTTATTCATTCAGAATCATCTTGATCATTCAGTAGCCGCAATCTCGGCTTCAATAAACATTTCCCTTCGAGCCTGTTGCTCATTCATTAATTGCTTCTTTATCCTAGCCTGCTCTCCATTTGTACTAAACACAATTCCAGCAGCACACCAAGATACTACATACATGACCTTGTTTGGGAGAGCAAAAAATCTAGCGTTCTTACCAAAGTTCTTCCCATGCATAATATACCATCCACTCAAAAGTCCAAACAACGTCCCTTCAATACCACCAATGGCACCGGATTGCCAAAGCTGTGTCTTGAATTTATCATATCTTTCCTGTGGTATATTATTATAGCGCATTTTTATGTAACAATGCACTGTAGCCTGATAGTATGTCAATTTTATCGGAATAGATTGGGTTAATTTAAATCAGCTATGAAGTGTGTAGGTAGTGTATACAAAATATGTAATTAGTATAGGGAGAAAAAGAAGGCTTTCCAATTGTTCTATTTTTACTGAGTGATTATTTTTTTAGTCAAAGCTTATTATTTTTTATCAATTGCGTTATGGTTGCATTTGCAGCTCTACAAACTTTGAAACTACAAACGACCGTCAATTTTGAGTTTTTGAATTATTATTTGTTACTATATACGACGAAACAATCTTACGTACTTACTTCTTTGGTGTGACTGTCTCTTCCACATTGATAACATACTCATCAGAATCATTAGCGGTGTCTTCTTCAGCTGATGCATGCTTAGCATCCCATTCAGCCAACTCTTCGTTCTTGATCTTAACAACAGTGTGTCCACGTTCACCATTTTCCAAAGTGTAAAAGATAGTTCTAAGCTCATATCCCTTCCATCTTGGCAAAACCTTTGCCCAAATGTAATAGTAAATCACACAAACGGCAAGAATTCCAATACACGTGAGTGCGTAGGTGCAATAGAAGAAAGAAACATCTGACCCAATAAGACCGACTTTGGGAGGAACAAATGCCATTGCAATAACAAAAATTTCATACAAAATTGTGATGTAAAGAATTGGAGTAGGAACTTTAAAGTCAGAGAAGCCGAGACCTGCTGCTTTTCTTTGTCTTCTAACAAGAATCAATCCAACCACAGCCAATAACTTGAAAATATAGCCAGAATACGATCCAATGTCAACAACAAAGTTGTATGCATCACCTGGTGGAGGAGCTAACAAGATGATAAGATTGACAATAAAAGTGACAATGTATGCTAATACTGGAGTACCAAAAGGTTTAGTAGTAGTCCATAAGTTTGAGTACGGCAAAACACCTTGTCTACCACATTCTCTCAAAGATCTAGAATGCCCAACATAAACTGCGATTAAATGACCCAAAGCAGATAATGCAACCATAACATCCAAGAACTTCTTTGCACCTGAAGTACCAAAAACTCTAGCAAAAAATTCACCAGCAATAACAGTTCCTGATCCTTTAATAGCTTTAATATCATTAATACCAGCGTAGTAAGCAGTGATCATCAAAATATAAATTACAAAAACAGTAAACATAACAAGAGGAACAAAGATTCTGAACATGTTTTTAGTCTTCTTTGGATGAGATTCACCAGCAACAGCAATGACATATCCAGTACCACCATAACTGAAGGAAACTTTAAGGATTGCTGAGGAAATTGAATTACCATCACTTGTAGAGCCTTCCCAAGAATTTTTGAATATTTCATGCGAGTTTTGTACTTTAGTTCCACCGGCAAGAACCACGAATCCTGTAATGATAATGAAGAGACAAAATACAAGTTTGATGAAACCCAACACGTTAGAAAGTCTGAGGGCCCACTTGCTTGATAATATAGATAAAACAGTAACAAAGAATAACACTGCCACACCGATACCTCTTTGTTGCCATGCAGTAGCTTCATGATCAGCTGCAAGTAAAATATACTGAGCAAATGCAACAGCAGAAGATGTGGTAAAAGATAAAATCACAGTAACTGCGGCATATGTAGTGGAAACCAAATATTTAGGTCTAGGGTAAGCTTGCTCTAAATAAACAACGTCACCACCTGATCTTTTTTTGAAATACATAACAAATTCAACATAGACTAACAATTCAAAGATTGCAATGAAAAATCCAAAGATCCATAAAACATAACTTGCCCCAATAGATCCAATAGATTTGACAACCGATGCAGGTGTAGCAAAAATACCAGTACCAATCATACCTTGAAGAACCATAAAAAATGTAGTATAGTAATCAAGATTGTATCCTAAAGGATTAACCTTCTCAACTGGTGCACCGATAGAAAGTTGTTGATCGCTATCTTCCTCAAATTCATAATCTTCACCAGGATCTTGATCCCTACCACCTATGATAGGAGTGATAGCATATCTCAAGTACTTCGACATTATTAGCAGTAAAAGTTAGTTGCTGTAATTATTATACAAATCCATTACAATATATATAGGTCCCGAATCATTGATTTGCAGCATAGAGTGCTTTTTTTTTTTTCTCGATCTTGCCACACTTGATTCCACACTTATATTCCATGTGTGGCTGTTTAATGCAAAAACTACCGATAACAGGAAATGCCGTGACAAATGACATATTTCTATATGGTCACCAAGCAAACTACTAAAAAATACTTGACATAGAAAGAATTCAGTATGTGCTTGTTAATTGTTTGTAAGAAATTGTACAATAATATGCAACTTTTAATGTAAGAGCTTTATCTATCAAGGAAAAATACTAAAATTATCTAGTTTGGGACTACAAATTGGTTATCAGTAAAAGTTGTTGAATTTCAAAAACTTATCAATAACAATAGACTATTATACATTATGATCTTTTAATTGATTATGCAAAGTATTTAGGGCTTAGTTCATTAGCTTTATCCTTAATTTTGATGTCAAGACCACCTAAATTCACATCAGTTAGATTGGACTCTTTAGTCACATTATGTAATAATTCCCCTACCCACAGGTGCATAAATAATTTTATTATTAAATCGTGAATTATTGGGTGAGCAGGAATTTCCAAAGGTCTCTCTCCCATTTTGAGTACTGAATTAATGGTAAAGAGATTTTTATGAGAATAAATAAGTCTTCTCTTCAAAAGACAGACATTATAATTTAAAAACTTAAAATTGTTTTCATTATTAGTGTCAATTCGTTTCAATGAAACATTGCTAGAGTAAGTTTCGGATAAACATTCGTCATCAAATTTATGCGTAAAGCCATGTTTGGCGTCTAGCTCTGCGACCATTTCGAATATATTTCTAATCTTATCACAGTCTTGGCAATCGCAACCATTCACAAGATTTTCAAAGTAATAATTACACAGTTGAGTTTGATAATTTTGTATAGCCTCACTTGAAATAGGTAAGTGCACTAGCCACAGTTGAAAGAAATCAGGAAGAACTAATTTGGATATATTTGAGTGCGATATTTTGGAAACAAAACCTTGGAAGTCTAAATTAACTAAATTTCTTGATGAATTAATTAAAATCGTTTCGGGTTTTTGCAATTTTGTATAATCATCTATATTGATGTAAAGTTCCTTAAGATTTCTGATAAGGGACATAGATAAATTGTTGATTACATCATAAAATTGTTGCACATTACAACTTGATGTATTCAGTTTGTAGTTGATTAATGCGAATTTTTCCAAACTGTTAAACTGAACATCCCTCTCCCATGCTTGGAAAAATGAACAGATACATTGATCTTCACAATTATTGTGGAAATCACAATTTATTTTAAGCTCTAACTCTTTCAAGCGAGATATATCGACTCTATTATTAAGTACTCCAAAAGATAATTTTGTTTTAATGCCAGATTTGAATCCAAAGTTTTGAACTGTATGAGTGTTAGTCAAGGAGAGTCTATCCAAAGTCAACCTACTTGAAGTTCCTTGTAAAAATGCTAAAGTAGCAGCAGGCAGACTGAGATAAAGACTGGTTAAATTAGGAACAGAATCTTTGATTGAAGGGATATTCAATGATGGTACCGAATCTACTATAACCATCATTTCAGTAACATTGTAATCAACAGGAAGTCTGATTAATTCATCATAGTCAAAAATAGTTCTGTTTCTTAACCTTCGACTATTTTGGACCATGGGAACAAGTGTATCATCTTCTAATTCATAATCTCCTTCACTTAACACTTTCATAGGAGGACATACTTGGGTTACCGAATGAAAAGCTCGTAAATTTGTGATATCCAAGTTTTCTAAAATCTGAAGCAGTTTGGAGTTTTCCAACACCTCATAAAGCCCACTGTATGGATTGCTTATTGAGTTGGATTGAGTATTAATTAAGATTTCTTTGATTAAGTTGCAATTAGCAGGATTTTCCGCCAAACATTGTACTAAAGAATCGACTTTGGAAGATTTGATTAAAGTGTAGTTGTTGCCATAAAGCTTGTTTGTAGTATTGGGTACTACCATCAATCTTCGGTATAACCTTCTATTTATCTCCTCATGAAAGAACTTACTAGTCTGCGCCAAATTTAACGCGTGAGGTGCATCGAGGATGTCTAAGATGCTACTTATTATGTGATCAGGGAACGTTAAAAGGGAAGTCATGGTATAAATTGTGTACTTAATATGTAACCTTCAAGTACTACAATCCTTTAATAAAAATATCTAAAATTTGTCTACAAAATGTCTTCTCTTATATACTCAAAAAGCCTTTTGTGTGAGTGTCATATGTTTACATTTTATGGCGAGCTATGTATGGGTGCAAATGGGTATTACAGGCGGCCGCCAAGCCTGCACCACCGTCATACCCACACCCCACATGCAGTCTCCCATTATTCCGAAGTATGGGGTAAGCGGAGGGTTTTGCTTTGGAGGTTTTTGATTAAAAGGAAAGCGGCTAAACACGAATACACTACACCATTACAATGCTTAGTTAACATTCACTATAATGAATCTTTTTAAGTGTTTAAAAACCTTCAAATTAGAGATATTTAACTATAAACGTTTTACGGTGGTACAACACCGTTTTTGCGAGTTGCTTTTTAATAGGAAATGCTCCTAATCCCCTCCCACTAATGCCGCAAAATATTGAAATTTCACTAATGGCAATTTAGGGAGACCATGTAAAAAATGTGGAATGCCGCAAATCCAGCAATGTCTTCTAGAACCAGATGGATTAATTAGGGCGAATTTCAAACATATGGACCGGTGGTTTAGAATGCTTAATGTGTTCCTAATCTTTGCTATGAAATAGAATTTAGAAACCTCAGTAGTATTTCCTCAAAAGTAATTCTCTTTTAACCCAGCTAGATATGTAAACACGAGGTTGCAAATTGCCGCTTAGAAGCGTAAATTTGGCACTGCTGAAAAATACAAAATTCAGCAATTTTTTTACAATGAAGTTTTAACTCTAATTATTCATTAATTCATTATTTAACTCATTCATTCATTCATCCATTTGTCCTTGTGGCTTAAAGCGGTTTCCAGTCCGTTCCCAAAACGAACAAAATATATACTACTAATAGGAGGAAAAACATTCAACTTTGCTAAAACGGCTTGGTTCAGCGACAATTTCCCCTTCATCAAATTTTGATCTATTAAGGTCATAAGTATATTTTCCACTGCACTATTATCGATAGGATTCGTAATAAATGTGAACAAATTTTTAGATTGTTGATGGTTCTGAACACAACTTAAATTTAAAGCTACAAGAGCATCACTATAAGTGATACGTACTGGACCATCCATTAATCGCCATGACAATTTCATAAGATTTCTAATCACTAAAATAATCGACTTTTGTCCCAACGGAATGTAAACTCCTACACTAGTAAGAAAGATTTCATGCCTTTGTACTGTATGAACAAATAGGTTGTAATTACCAGATTTGATGGTGCGCGAAATATCAGCATAAATAGGTAAAAATCTAGGTATAGATCCACCTACTGATCGTATAACAGATTCAATTGTTTGAATGTTAGGACATTTACCCATTAAAATCCCAACAGGTATATAATATTTTAAAACCAAATTAAAATTAGGGTGTTGCGGCATATGAATCATCATTTCTAAACACCATTGGAAATGAACATAAGCATCTGCAAATTGATTTTTTATCATATAAAATCGAGCCAAATAGTATCTATATTGGATCTGTTCATCGATAGAAAAAGATCTTATCTTCAAATTTGCATTATTCATATTGGAAAATATGTTTTGACATAATAATGGATTACGAAGCTTAAAATAAACCATACAAAGCTTATTTCCTAAAAAAAGCAAAATAGTGCTTTTGGATTTGGCTGGTCCATCAGTGGCATTGGCCAGTTGAGATCTAATATGGTTAAACATTTTGAGTAAAATCAGCGCTAAATATGTAGACCTAGGTTGAATGCAATTTTCTTTATAGTATAGCTGGAAATCAAGTTTGGTAGCCATAGGAACTATTACTTGTATAGAATTCTTAACCAATTGTGTGAGTAGATGTCCATGATTTTGATTGTTAAACGCTACAGAAAGATCATTCAAATAAGTGGTATAAAGGTCAAACAGCTCCAATATGGACCAAGGATTAAGATCTCGGGACAATTTCACAAATGATATCACCAATTCATTAAATGCAAGCCAATTCTCATCAAATAATCCCAAAGATTCCACCATTGTATCTATTTCATGGTTTTGAAGATTGGTTGATTGATTAATCTGTGCTATGTATCGGTTTCTGGAGATATCAACGCAGAGAAGGTCCAACATTTGATCCTGCCTCCTGCAGTTCTTAACTTGCGCAAGAAATCCATACAATGAGTCCATTTGCACGCCTTTACCACTGTTTTAAACTACTGTTATGTAGTTGATGTTATTATTCAATCTTTGAGAATTTCCACTTTTCTTCATCGATCGCGATTTTATTTTTACTTCTTTTATCTTCTTTTTTTTCTAAAGTAACAAGATACTTTAAGGTGTAATGGACACAGATACCCTCAAAGATACTGGTCCGAAGCGACAAGCGGCTAAAACGTCCAATAAAGATTTTGACAAAAATGCCAATTTGACCAAATTCATGTGTTTGAAAGTAGTAATCAGGCTTCTTCCTCCTTGCCTTGGTGAAACTCAATTTTGGAGCCAGTTGGATTCACACTCAGAAATCCACCACAAGAAGACAGATAGTTATTATGTCGAAGGGAAATATTCAGAAAAACCATACGAACAACCCACATACTCGAGATGTTATATTCTCTTTGCTTGTTGGCAAGATAGAGACAAATTCATGGCTGAAATCAAAGATAAACCTTTCACAGAAGAACGTACCGATGATCAAGTGATTCCTGTAATAGCCCTTGCTCCGTATTTCAATAAAATGCCTAAAGGTAAATCTTACAAGCGCAATACCATTGCTAACAATCCCAAATTCAAGGAGTATGTCAAGTATTTGGAAGGTGAAACAGAATCCTTCCTGCTTTTCCAATCTTTAGTGGCGCCAGAAAAGAAAGCCAACACCAAGGGAACCAAATCAGTGAAGAAAAAGAAGAAAAATAAGAAATCAAATGGAAAAAAGGGGACAATCCCTCCTACTGGAACCAATGAATCAACCAAATCAACCATATCAACAATTGAGTCTGGAATGGATACCAATGACCCTAAACCCAAATCAGGCAATGGGAAATCCAAGAAAGCCAAAGATTCTAAGAATGAAGCTGGAACAACCACCACCGCCGCTGGCAAAGACGAAGAAGGTAAGAAACGTAGACGAAAAAGAAACAATAAGAAAAAGAGTAATAAGACCGATAAACCAGATGATACATCCAACAGTAAAGCTGACGTTTCATCCAAGCAGACCTCAGAACAAGCTAAAGGCTCCCAAGAATCATCCGCACCAACAGACCCTAAAAGTGCGAAACAAGCTAGTGATAAAAAGAAATCTAAACTGAGAAAGAAGAAGCCAAAGGACGGGAAGCAAGATGTAAAACACGAAGGCAAGGAGGAAAATAGTCAAGCAATTGTCAGCTTGAGTTCCGGCCATACAAATAAGCAATCCAAGCCGGAAATACAAAATAAACCTACTCATGACAAAGTTGTACCCAAAATACTCAAGCGACCAGACCCTCAAGTTGGAACTTAACTGGGCTAAATCGATGATTTATGGTGTATTTTTTTTTTTTTTTTTTGCATCCGCCGCTGTTCCCTGCACAACCCTCCTTGTTTTCTCCCAGGCTATTTCTCACATCACAAGCAATGACCGTCTTCCGGTACTCCACAATGCTTGGACGTGGCATATTACGAACCAGCGTGCGGCTAAAAAGTAACAAGGCTAAATTGAAAAGCTCAAATACTCTTATACGGCCTTTGAGGTTAGATAAAGAGACCCATTTTCTGAGCAACTCGATGTTAGAATTGAATGAAAAGAACTGGGAACAAGATGTCCAAGACCTCTCATCTGTATCCTCCATGAACACGATTTTAGGAATCCTTGATAGTGCTCAGAATCCAATTACCGAATCCACAAACTCTGAGGCTTTTCCACCAAAGACGGACACTTTCCACCAATCAATACTTCAAGAAAAGAAAGACCCCATCATACTGACAGATCAATACTTGAACCACTCGGTTGCCTTCCCAACTAAACCCAAGAGAGTTTTCAAGCCCACCATTCCTCTTCAGTTTTTTAAATCCCAAAGAGCTACCGATATAGGAGAGGATATACTAGATTACGCAATCACAAAGTATGTCAATAATAGAATTATGCCTATTTTTACCAGCAATAATGTTGGTGTTATAACAAACTCGTTTTTGGTTCGTATCCGTGATCTATACCATGAAAATGAAGCCAACAGATATTTGAAAGACGTGAAATATTCAAACAATGGTTTTTTAAACATTCATCAATCCATGGCCAGACATTTGGTCAAACGTCCAAATGAATGTTTAAGTCTTTTGGAGAAGGATATCAAGGACGTTTGTATGAGCCTGGAATTGAATCTGGAATTACATCGTTATGCGATTTCCAGAATCCCCATCAATATCCCAGGAACCAAAACAAACTCTCAAGCTGAATCCACTCTGGAAGAAGGGTTCCAAGCATTCCTATCCAAAATTCCGTTCATTCTTAATGATGACCTTTTGTTGCAGAACATTTTCCCACGAGAAACCCATAGCATTCGTATGGCATTTGGGAAACTCGTAAGGGCATATAATGAAGAAGGTCAAAAGATTTTTGAAATAATGGTACGATTGCAAATGCTTGACGCTAAAGACGAAGATTTCAAAACTTTGAATGAAAAATGCATGATTCCTTTAATCAGGGCAAATATTACCACAAAAAGTCATTTATTTTCATCGGAAAACCCATATTCTCAAACTGTATGGCAAGTATATGGAGAGAAATCCTCGACTACTTCAAAAGGAAAAGCGAAAATAGTCAGGCAATTAGTGGAGATATTCAATCAGTATTTTGCAACTTGGGGACGAACAGACCCATCTGCTGCAATGGAATGGAGTAAAGAATTTGTTGAAACCCGGTCAGCTACTGAATTGAACGAGCAAGTATTAAAAAGGGAGTGTCTTGAATATTATAGAAACCAGTGTGAATTAATGAATCAAGATTTTGTCACTGACCAAAGTAAATTCATTCATCAAGTAAGGGAAAAACTTACAACCAAATTAGCATATTAAAGGAGAGTTGGAAAATTCAAAGGAGATACAGTATAGAAATAGACAATAATACAATTAGTTACGTATCGTACTTCATTAATCTATATAAATTATTAATCTAGCTTTACCAAGCCGTGAGTTTTTGTAACATTGAGAAGATCTAACTCTTCCGCCCCATGACCTTTTAATGAAAAGTCTCCTTCTGCCAAAGTGACAAAATTGATCACTCCATTGTCTATCATTGCCAAAGTGAAATTCCGAGCCCCAAACTTCCATTTCTGTGATCTTTGCTTCAAATATTTGATTCTGGCCTGAGCTATCTCATCTAATTTCAAGAGCCTATCCTTCTGTCTTGCCTGTTTTAATTCTTTCTTAGTTAAAGGCTTTTCTTTCTTTTTCAAGTTAGAAATTGGCTTGACCTCCAGTTTCTCTTTTTCCATCGGAATTTTGGACATATTGAACAAATTCTGAATATTCGCCAAGCCGGGGAAGTTTCCATATTGGGTATTATATATCATTATTTGGAAATCTGGAGAAACGGGTGCCTTTTTAGAGAAATTGGGAGTAGGCTTCCACACATCAAAATGTGCCTTAACGGGATCAGACGTTATAGATACTTTACCAACAGAATCGTAGGTGGAATATGCGGGGATCATCTGTATATCTCTGTATATGGAATTGTAATTAAAATAATGCCTTTTAGGAAGCAATCCCATGGGTTTTGCAGACAAAGAACCGGGGAATACGGTTTCGCCAATGTAATCGATTATACGTCGAAAGAGCATTTGGAATTCCAAAATTCGTCTGTTGGGTACCGGCAAGGTACTTACATAAGAGATCCAATCTGAGGGTTTGAAAGGCATCACTAAGTACCCCAATCTCTTCAAATAAGCATACACCAAGTACCTATCAAGTATTTCTGCATTCATAAAACTGTAGAAAAAACTTAAAGAAAGAGCGGTCAATTTGGAAGAATAGTCAAAGTCATGGATCACCAGATCTTGGAAAGGGCTCCTAAGACCATACAACCACTCCTCATATTCTGGAGAACAAAGGAATACTCTTAAAGATCCTCTTTCACACAAGTAAAGTGCTTCCCACGCATGCAACCAAGCACCTTTGATATGACCAAAGTTGTCACTTCGGCCACAGTCTTTAAAGTAAGGACCCTTCAAACTAGGAACAAAAGCCTCAAGCTTTTCAGGGAACCACACTGCAACTACCTCCAGCTTTTCGGAATACCCTCTTACCACCTCTAAAGCCAGGAACATCGCATCCTTCAGCTCTTGCAACTGTGAAGCTTGGATATCGGTACCTTCCGGCTCGAAATCCTTATCCCCTCGCTTGGGAACTATATCTTGGCCTCCTCCCAAGACTGAACTGAATATTTTCCAGTCCTGGACCTCGTCTTCCTCTCCGTTTTCGTCTTTAACGTGCTCTTCAGACATGGAGGTATAGGAAAGAAGAAGCCTGCACAAACACCTCTGCTTGAATAATTTGATCCGCAGATAAAGGGCGAAAGGGCACAAAAAAAAAAAAAAGAGTAAAACCAACTCGTGAAAAATCAATATCTTCATCGATACTCTCAAGTCTCGGGCACGATTTGAAGACCAATACGCTTGATATTCAACATTTGTATATCTAGGATTTTTGAGACTCACCAATAGCAAACAAATCAGCAAAGAATTAAAAACCAGACCCCCCCACAAAGTGCCATGACCGAGGAACCTGTGACTATTGAAGTACTTGTATGTGTATTCGATCTTTACCCTTGATGGGTTAAGGTGATTTTTTTAATAAAACTAATTAATTTACTAACGAAGGCTAAATCTTTACTAGATGATTTCATAAATAGTGTGATTCGTCAACAAACACTTGACAACTTGACACGGTTCAATTCGATGCAACTGTTTGTAGGAGATAGTCCCAATGCAATTCCACATTACCAGTTGTCTGCTACCAAAGATATATTTGGACAAGATAAGCAGAAGTTGAAGACTTCAGAAACGTCCAGGTATTTCCCATGCGACAATTGTGGACGGAAAATTGCAGGGGCGCGGTTTGCGCAACATATGAATAAGTGTTTGGAGAGAAGAAGAACCTAGAGAGGTAATTTGATTGAATAAGCAACTACAGAGATGGTAGATTAAGGTTTTTTGCTACAGTGCAAATTGAGAAAGTGACAAAAAGGCGATTTGCTTCATAAGGAGCCAGTGAATGGTTTCAAAAAGTGATGCATTTCGATTTCTCATGATAACTGCATAGTGTGAGTAGGTGAAGAATACATTCTTAGACACCAAATAGCAAGTAATAGGTATGTTTGGCCTGTATTGTTGAGTACCAACCATTAGGGCAGGGCACACTGCATTTTTTAAAGAATGCCAAAAAAAAAAAATTAATGATTGAACGATAAAGGCTGGAGAGGAGGCTACAGAAGAGTTGTAAGAGAGGGCAATGGATCAGTGATTGATTATTACGACATAAGATAAAGACCATGATGGCTTTTCAACCGGTGTGCGAGTATAAATCAACATAAAGTAAATGGAAGTCAAGGCTAACAACAGTCAGTGACGGTATATAGTGTATAGTATAGCGCATCGCTGGCCCCTACCGTCCCTGTCACCACAATATCACACGAGCCTACTAAATATTAATAATAATATAATTTACAAACACCAGTAGATCTCTACCATTGACCAGCATGGCCCACAATCAAACTGTCCATTTAAACAAACAGCTGGTGACAAGACCCTGCCCTATAATCATCTTTAGCCCACTCACACTCTCACACTCTCCTATTCTCATCTCATACCCACCGCACAAGTTTCCCTGCAGCACCTTCGTGCCTACTCCTACGCACTATTTTCCCCAGCCTTTGACTCATCTTCGCAGCTCACGCCGTGAGTTTCTTTTTTAGTTAGTCGGTCAAACCCGCATCTTTCCATACAGACTTTGTGTTGAAATTTTCCAGTTGACAATATTTTCTATTCTAGTAAAGATTGCTGTATAAATTTTTTTACCGAACCCTGGAACTGTCACTAACCATGGTCCCACCTCCACCCATTATAATAGACGCGCAGGCCATCTCAGGAATCACTGGGTCCATATCTTTGGCTTGTTGGATTATTGTGTTTGCCCCACAAATTTATGAAAATTTCAGAAGAAAGTCTGCAGAAGGTTTATCACTTACTTTTGTGGTATTATGGCTTGCTGGAGATATTTTCAACGTCTTGGGTTCTGTCCTCCAAGGTGTGTTACCCACCATGATCATCTTGGCTATTTATTACACTTTTGCTGATATTGTTTTGTTGTGGCAATGTTTGGCTTATGGCCATGGAGAAAACACCGATTTGATTCACTTGTCTCCAGCCAATCCTATGAGTGAAGACGTTTTAGAGACCGTTTTATCTAGAGATGAGCCTGTAAGAAGCCGAGACGAAGAACCTCCAATGTCCCCTAAAAGGTCTGCATTGATCAATACTTTGATGGTCGCCATAGTAGTAAGTGCTGGTTTAGGAGGTTGGTATATCTCTTACTTGAACCAAGCCAAGCACCATAAGAAACATCCAGGTACCAAACACCCTCTTGAGTATGACCCATTAGCTCAATTTTTCGGTTGGTTGTGTGCATTTTTGTACTTGGGTTCAAGAGTGCCGCAAATCTTATTGAACTACAGAAGAAAGTCATGTGAAGGAATTTCCTTTATGTTCTTTTTGTTTGCATGTTTGGGTAATTTGACCTATGTGATTTCGATCTTGGCCATTGATATGAGTTGGTATTATATTTGGGTCAATCTGTCTTGGTTGGCTGGATCTTTCGGTACTTTGGCGCTTGATTTCACTATATTCATTCAATTTTTCATATATAATGAAAGTTCTAACTATGGTGAATCGCTGAATTTGATTGAAGATGAAGGCACAAATTATGGGGCTGTATAGGTATTTACAATAGATGTATTTTAGACAAGAGATGTAGATTGCTATTGATATGATAGGTGGGATGAGTTGTAGTGAACAATAGGACAGTTGACAGCTTGGTAGTATATAATTAAAGATAATTAATAATACATGGATATTATGCATTCTAAGCTAATGTTGAATTAGGTTATGGGTAATAATAGGATAAAAATACTAGTGGATAATTGTAGAATAATAATAGTGGTGGGCAATTGTAGAATAATAATAGTGGTGGGCAATTGTAGAACAAAATGGTAAACAAATGTATGCTACTTTAATGATTTATGGGTTATCGAATTTTAATGCCATATTGATTTACGGATAATTTTTATGAAAGTATGTATGACACCGAAGCTTTGAGAAATAAATACCACTTAATTATTACTTTTAAGCGTTGCACATTGGCGGATGATGCCGTTTTATTACACGTTGCATCCACGCACGCCATATATGGCTCGATCAAGCAGTTGGAACTCTTGAATGAAAGCACCGCTAAACAACCATGGAATTCTTGGCCATCATTCTTAATAATTATTGATTGCTAATATTCAGTAGCTTATTCATTCTATGTATGGTGGTATATAGCATAAGCATATATAGGCCTAGTTTAGAATTGCGAGCACCGTTCACTATCTTAAGTCCTTGGATTCACAGATTTGATACCATGGGTCTCAAAGTTTTCCACATTTACACCTTTTTTACACTTATTTACACCCTTAATACACCGGTTTTAAACCGTACCAACGCTTGCACCTCGAGTTCTTTAATTTAATAACGTTTCTCCTCTCATTCTTTTGCTCGCTCTGCCACCTGACACTTGAGAACTTTTTTATTGTTTAATTTTTATTTCGACAATTTATTGGTCATCTTCGGAGATACCAGACCCGTTCCTTTTTAGAAACTCCCCCGAGCTGAATAATTTTGGCTACTTATATTTGGCTGCTAAACTTGATTTAAACCAATAACAAATTGCATCAGAAATGTCAGAGGATGACAACGAAGCATCAATAAAGCGTAGAAATAGACCCAGCTTGGTGTGCGAGCCATGCAAGCGTCGGAAGGTCCGATGTGATCGTGAACGCCCATGTGGCCAGTGCAAAAAGAACAAAACCATCGACAAGTGTGTGTTTGAAGTGAACTGGAAACACCGTGGCCATACAATTGGCCGTGTAGCCAAGCCTCCCACACTATCCAATGTGACCCTGGATACTTTGAATCATTTCAACACCCCTCAGCCCCACTCTCATCCATCCTCCTTATCCCTCAATACGCCTACTTCGAATGATAGCATGTACCGAGTCAGCGCCAGAGAACCCATAGGAATCATCCCCGAGATGAACAATAAGGTGTCCTTGGACAAGGGAGAGAATTTGATTATGGTGAACAACTCAGAACTAGAGGATTTACGTCGCAAGATCACCGCTTTGGAAAAAAAGGAGGCTTCGAGGTACGATATTGAAATATCTGATTTCCATAATAAGTTTTTGATGAAACCCAAGGAAGTAGAAATTGGTATATTCAGCACCAAATACTTGAATCAAGATATGTTGAGATTGGAAGGTGCTAGCAATGTCCCTTTACATGATCCTAAAAATCCGGGTAGAATTGAAAGTAGACCCATGTTTGTTAACATCAATAATGCTCCCAAAGTACCTGAATGCGACAAAAACCCTAAAACAAGAGCAGTTGTGATACCTTTGAATGGTGTAAATAACTTGGCGGGTGTAAACCCGTATTTATCTCCTGATGATGAAATCAGTTTTTTCTCTGGTTATGTTCCTACCTATACAAATGGACCATCCAGAAGGATAAACTATGGACCGTTGCTGTGGTATTCTATTTCAAGAAAGGATAAAATTGTATCTAAATTGATGGAATATATGGCTCAACAGAACGAATCTAAAACTGATATACCAGAAGGTAGTCAAAGTGATGCATTTACGAAGAAAAAAATGGAGACTGATGGTATAATCGATATGACTCCGTATCATAAAACAACTCAAAATAATTCGTTGAGTGTAAACCTAGATTTTGGGATTAATGAGTTGGGTCTGAAATATGACAGAGAAATGAGATTAATTGAAAAGATACAAGAACATTTACCAAATCAAAAGGCAATTTGGATGTATATTGATTATTTTTTCACCACTCTTATCCCTCTTATTCCCTTTGTTGACGAAAGGGATTTCAGGCAAAATATATCAGAGGTGATAGGCCCAAAAGAATTCAAAGACGAAAAACTTTCCATTTTCACTGTTAAAAAGAGATTAGATCTTGCAAACATCAGTATGTTACTTATCTTTTTAAGATTTTCTTATTTGGGGGTAAAATGCAGAAGTTCTGAAAAGAAGCTGGAAGTCAATGAAGAGTTCAAGATCTTTTACGACTATTTAATGGCCAATCCTGTGGATCCTATTGTAGTTGATTTAGCAAAGCTTTGTATTAACCAGTTTGAGATTTTGAAAAAAATCAATTTACCAATATTGCAAGCCACAACTTACATAAGACTTTATACCATATATGCTCCTGAGTTTGGTGATGGTGCTGATGGAGGTGAATCACAAGTCTTTAATGGGATGTTACTTCATATGGCATATTCGATAGGATTGCATCGTGAACCAGATAATTTCTCAGGTGCTTTTTCGAATGAAAGAGAGAATAATATAGGCAGGAAAATTTGGTATCATTTGGTTATTTCAGATTATGTTTTGGCATATACGTTTGGAAATCCAATGAGCTCTAATTTAAGCTTTTACGATACTAAAACTCCATACTATACACCTGGAAATGAAAATTTACTCAACCATGAGTTAGAATACACCGTATGCACATTCCACCAATTCTGTGCAAATCTATTAAATGGTCCAATGAACGACATTTTAAACATGGTTCTAAATGTAAAACGACCTGCCAAATATTATGAGCTTACACTGCATTTGAATGCAGCAGAATTATGCATCACTTCTTTATTTGGAAAGTTTGGTGATTATTGCGATTACTTGGAAAGTGAGAATATTTGTTACAAGTTTACTAAAGTGCTAAAGTTTAAAATTAACTTATCTCAAAAGGCCTTCTTTCTCTCTATTTATTATCATTTTTTCTTGGACAATGAAAAGAAAAATTGTTCTGAACTATCTTTTTTCTACTTGAAAAAAATGCTTTTAATTTCAGTTGGAGAAATAATTCCTTATTCATTTGCAATCATTCATGGCTCTGCAGAAATCTTTGGACCTTCAGTTGAAATATTTATTTTCCCTGATTTTCTTCAGACAGTTCACAGAACCTGTGAAATCAACATTGCTGCAATTGTTAGAACTAACACTAATATTTACAAATGCAAACATGACCCAAATCATAAGTACAAACTTGCCAATGATAGTGGATACAGAGAGTATTATGAGCTTTTATTGGTTTTACAAGAGCAAATGGAAATGTGTGCCAGAATAACTATTGCGGTAATTCAAGAGAAGAGTGATACTTACTACTACGCTTGGGGTGCAACTAGACGTTTAAGTTTTTTCTTGAAAGTTGTTACTAGCGACGATTTTTATGCTAAAAATTACGATGATTTTGGTTATCCAACATTGCCATTAGAATTTCTTAAAGAATTAAGTGAGGTTTATACCACAGCGTTGGCAAAAGCTAAAAGTTTAATTGACGAACATTGTAAGCATGAAGATGTTGAAAGATTATTTGCCAAAAAGAAATCTCGAGCTACTAATACTAAAGTTGAATCAACTACAGAAAAGAAAACCACAAATCCTACTACTAATAATGTTAGTAATGAAAATTTTGGTAGTGAAACGACTTCCACTCCAGGATCAACATCAGCTAGTGAAGTAGATTTGAATAGTTACCCAGGAACTTTCAATTCAGAGACCATTAGTAGTGGATTCGAAGAATTAAATTTTGGTAATGAGCAAGAAATCAATTCACTTTGGTTTGATTTATTATCGTCTAAAACCGATAAAAATTCCTTTACTGATTTTCCTCCAGTTGAAAATGGAGTCAACATTGAGGATAGTGAATATTTCAATTTCTTTAGTGATTTACCGATGGACAAAATTTTCAATCAGAATTAAACTTTTGGAAAGTCATATTAGAATTCAATTTGCTAATATCGAAATGATGTATATGTATACCTTTTAATTTATCAATAATATTTCTTGAACATATAGTGCACTGTGGAGAGAGAACGTTAAGGCTGTGAGGGAGTGCATAAATTTTTTTTAACTTCCGATTAGTAGCTGTAATATCTCACGTCTTTCTATGGATTCTCAGTCATTTATCTCTCTCTCTTTCTCTTTAGCTCCCAGTCTCTTCAACTATGCGTGATCGACGCCACTCACCAACATCTCATTTGCCTTCTATTTTCCTTTTAGCACTGCTACCTTCCGCAGCATTTATCTCAATGACCTGCGCAACTCCGTCGCAATAAATGGCTGAAAGCAGTTATATCCGCACTAAAGATTACAAATGATCTTCCGACACCCGACGCGGCCATTACCTTTTCAAGTATTTCCGTGCATTTATTTTATATTTGTTTTAAATAACTAATCCATTCCATCTTAACAAATCTTGGATTAATCCACCACATATACGTCTAGTCACTTCTAGGTTAACCCAATGAGTACTCAAGCCCCAGTATCTACTAAAAGAAGAAAGAGACCTTCATTAGCGTGTGATAATTGCCGTAAAAAGAAGATTAAGTGCGATCGTCTAAGTCCTTGCTCTCAGTGTGTCAAATCCAAAATCACTGATGGCTGCCAATTTGAAGTCAACCAGGGTAAAAGAACCCATCCCGATGACGACGATGAGTCTGCTCCTTATATTAAAAGTGCAAAGAACCCCATAGGTATGTCTATTAGGAAGCAGAAGGTCTCAGACTCTGCTGATGTGTCGCACCAAGCTGGCGGTAAAACCGATTTTACAAATGGGAAAGCTGACGCTTCCACCAAAAATGACGAGACCGTGGTCTTGTCTAAAACAGAGTTTGAATTATTAAGCAATAGATTGGCTCAGATTGAAAATTCCCTTCAAAATGCTCTGACTCTACCAAATCCATCTAAATCCCCTAGCCCGCTCAGTACTTCAGTATTACAACCGTTTGATAGATCAAGGAATCTTGGATCCACACCATCTACAATAGGGGTTGCTACATTCAACCCAAAATCCACAAATGGATATAAACCCAATGAATCTATAGGAAATTTGCCTGCCTACCCAGATTACCAACAAACCCATATATCTGGACAATACTACTCTCAGACGAGACCTCCTCAACCTCAACCTCCTCAACCTAACTTGAATTATCCAAATACTACGGCTAATTCATACAATGGTTTAAATTTTCCATCCCAAAGGTCCAGCAATTCTGGCCCAACCACGAATTTCAACAACTACAACAGTTTTTCCATCAATAATAATAATTTGGGCCTGTTCAGTAAGCCAAATTCAATTACTGGCAATTCCCCCGCCCCAAAGACTACAAATAACCTCAACATGTACGCTAAGTCGAGCACTTATTCTCCTTCTACAAACACATCTGCAATATCGACCAACTTCGAAACTCCAGCGAGTATAAGTTCGACTTCCAACCTGGTTTTAGATGATTCAAAAATTCAGTTACCTCCAATCAACGTTGAAAGTATCAATAATTCTCAAATCAAGTTTGAAATGTGTAAATTGACTGAAATATCTCAGGTAATTGGTGTGAACCCGTATGGTAACGAGACTGATACAATCAATTTATATGAAAACTACTCATCTCTTCATTGGAGAGATGATGGAAGTAGAATCAATTACGGACCTTTTGCGTGGTCTTCTTTAATGAAAAGAGATGAAGGTTTAAAACAATTATGGGATTACATGATTGAAAAAAAGAAAGATAGCAAAGAGAAAAGTTTCATTGCCTCTCAGAGTTTAGAAATATCACAGGAGAATGTTAATATTTTGACTTCCAATGAAACGAACGACAAGTCGGGCAATAATTCTGAAAAGATTTTTCAAAGAAGAGAATTGATAGGTGATGGATTAGGTGACATAATGCCATACAACAAATTAAAGTCTAATGAAAAGGACAAAATTACACGTAACGCGTTGCCCTTAGGTCTTACTTACTATGATCGAAAAATTGATAATGAATTATTGTTAATTGATAAAATCAAATTGATCTTACCAAATAGAAAAGTACTTTGGTTGTTGATAGACAGATTTTTCACTTGGCTTTACCCTTTTATGCCTTTTCTTGATGAAAATTGTTTTGTCACAAAGATATCTGAAATAGTAGGAGAAAAATCATATCAAGATGAAAAGATTTTAGAGCTCAAAGTTGAAAATAGATTAGACTTGGGTCATCTAGGAATTTTGCTTGTGATTCTTAGATTAACTTATCTTTCAATGTTTGTCAATAATTCTACAACAAATAAAGAAAGATTAAACACCACCGATCCTTCAGTTGAAGCACAGGAAATCAAGTACTTACTATCAAATCCTATCAATATTGACAATATTGACCTTGCTCAACAAAGTTTAAACCTGTTTCAATTGTTTGGAAAGAACGCGCTCACAGTACTTCAATTGGCTTTGTTCATCCGTCTTTATCATGTATATGCACCAGAAGATGGTGACGGAGCAGACGGTGGTGATTCTCAGGTTTTGAGTGCAATGATGATTCAGATGGCATTTTCTATGGGACTTAACCGGGAACCAGAAAAGTTTAAGAAATTTGATAATAGTAAAAAGCAAAACCATTTGGGACGTAAAATCTGGACTTTTATTGTTGCCTCATCAGTCCATATGTCTTATTCGTTTGGCGATCCTTTGTTCATTTCAGAGTCTGATTATGATACGAAGGCTCCGTTTTATTCTGAGGGTTGTTCTAATGTTAACGATTTTCAGCTTGAAAAAGTAGTGACGGAACAGTTTGCAAATAATTTGTGTCATACTGGAATTAATAAAGGGCTAAAAATGTTATTAAATATCAACAAAAGTGCCAACGTCTCAGAAATTTGTCAGTTCATATCCAATTTAGAAAAGGTACAATATGATAAAAATGGATTGTTATTAGATTGTTTGAAGTTACCCCTTGAATCCTCAGGGCATTCCCTGGTATACAAACGAAATTTGACAACAAAGGTATACTTTTCAATGAATGGATTTTTTATGTCGGTTTACTTTTATTTCTACCTTCACTATCTTGAAACAGATATTTGTTTATCATTCTATTACATCAAAAAGATGCTAATTATATCAACTAGAAACTTTATGCCTCATTATTTTGAATTATTGGAGAGTAATAATTTGTTGGATTTTATTATGAATCCTACTATTGAACAATTCATTCATAAATCTAATTTGCTTCATCTTGGGCTCAGTATTAGAGTTAACAATTTGATGTATCAAAAGTTGAAAGAACCTGGCCATGAAGAAAGAATGAGTAAAGATATGAAATATAGGGAGACTTTTATATTATTGGCCAAGGTATCATTCTTACTAAAAAGATGTTCGGAAATATCAATTTCGGCTATATCAAAAATCAGTAACAGGTACTATTATGCTTGGAAAATTACAAAGAGTCAAACATACATGTTAAAAACAATCCAAAGTACCGAGTTCTACGAAGAAAGATGTCAAAAAAAGCAAGATCCTGATGTAATTTTCCCAGATGATTGTTTACAAGTGATCGTTTCAATTTTGGAAGAAGCAGTAAAAAATTTTGCTTTTGTAGAACAATTAGCACCAGAATTTTGTGAAGCATGTCCACAATCTTATATGGCTCAAAATGATAATAAACAAATACATACAGATTTAAACGGAGATTATATCGATAACAAAGAAATTGATCTGTTATGGCTTCAAATGATTTCCATGAAATATGATAATTCTATTGAATCAGCTCCTACACATCCAGATTTAAGATACGGGTTTGATATGGAAGAAATCTCTAGATTTGATATTTTTAATGAATTACCATTTGATCTGTTATTCAAATAAAATAATACAACATTGAGCAACATTCAAAAAAAGGACATAGGCTTGGTAAGAATTTTTTATGTATACTATTAATAGGTAGCAAATTATGCAAAACAAATCGTATTTCAAGCGATTAATGAAACAAGTTGTAGGTGCATATCAAGATACTGTAAAATTTAAGTGGGGGTCTCGCATCTACAGCAAGAGTAGATTTGAGAAAAAGTGTAACCTTAAAATAACATGCCACAAGATAAAGTAATTCCAAAAGCACATGAGACTGCAATGCAAATTCAAGTTTGATTAGTTTCGCTTGATTGCAGAATACGTATAATTTTAAAAGGTGCATGTATGAAATAAAATGTTCCGTTCCAAAGATAGATTAGGGTATAAATTTAAACTTCTTATGCTTAAAAAATAACACTTATGATAGCCAGAAACAAAATTAGCTAAATGCGTTACTTCTACATGTAAGAATTGTACATTGGAGAAAAAAAAAATAATTTAAACGAATGTGCTTCGAAGCGACATCTTTGCATGATAAAGTGCTCAATTGGTGTTGACATAAGGTTGAATAGCAACGGGATTATAATCAGATTGCTTTGGTGAAATTTGGAATAATTCCGTCGGTACTTGGCTGTAGAGTGATGATAAGAATTGAATTAAACTACTAGTAGGATTCCGTCTAGAACAAAAACAAAAAAAAAATAAATCTGTTAATTAAGAATGAATAAAATGTATGAAAAATAATAAATTATCAAAATCAAATACAGAAAAGTAGTTGTAAGTATTTTCATTATCTTAAACCTTTGTGAATAACTATTAATGATCAAGATGGGTGAGTACTATTGATCGACTATTTCTTCTTATTCCCGGCCCTATTTTGTCATAAAAAAAAAAATAAATCTCAAATATCGGTTCATCATTTTCAACCTCGGGGACTGTAAAATTCACCTAGATTTGAATCATAGTATTATTTATTCTTTAGTGATTACAAATCTTATTTTGTTTTTTAATTTGTTAATACTCCAACAGGGTTGTATGTATTTTTTTTTTTTCAATCTAAGTTAGAATACTTTGCATATTGTTCTTAATCCTTTTTAATTTTTTACGGATGATTTTTTACCGACCGTACATGATCTTTCTCTTGGTCTTTGTATTAAAACAATTAGTAACAAAGCAAAAGAATAATTGTTTGAAATAATATATTGGAGAACCTGGGTTTTTCTTTTTTTTTTTCCTATTCAAATTGTAGACCCGCATGGTGACAAACAACACCCACAGGTTTAACATCTACAGGACATAGAATATGATGATTTTTTTTGAAAGTTTGTGAGCTGATAACAATCGTTTACAAATTTTAACAATTTCCATTTCCTTACAAAACAACATAGTGAAATCTTAATTATCTGCCTTACTCTTTAACCGTATCAAATTTAGGTTTATTTTAGAAGATGTTAAACAAAGTGTCATCTTGAATTTCACAATCCAAACGGCCAAATTCCTAACCATGTTTAAATCTTAATTGGAGATGAAAAAATAATGTAGTTTCCAAAAAATATTAAAAAAATAAATAACTCTAATAATAAAAATATCAATTTAAATCAATCTACATTTATGCAAAAGACTACCAATTAAATAAATTTAAGAAAAGGACGCTCCTTATTATCCATATAGCCATGAGCATACCGAGAACGTACGATAAGAACCCTGATAAAAAGGTCATAAGGAAGAGAAACAAACCCTCGTTGGTTTGCCTCAACTGTAAGAGGAAGAAGACCAAATGTGATAGACTGTTGCCTTGCTCTTCTTGTGTTAAGGCCAAATGTGAATCTACTTGTTCATACGATCTGAAATGGAAAGAAATGAAAGTCAAGGGTAATGAAAAGCTATCAAAAAAGTTGGAAACCGTGATACATGATTTACCTGTCAAATCCCACCAGAAAGAAAATGGTTCTATAGTTAACCCCACCTCCTCCATCATAGCCCCAGCATACGATGTGACACGGCTCAATCATATTCCCTCTCACATACAACAACACCGTCCCATGGACCCTCCTGGTACCGCCACCTTCCAAGATATGAATGGGGTCAATAACCCATATTATCCTCTGCATCCGCAATCCTTACACCACCAACCGCCAATACCACCACCACAACAGCAGCCATATCAACAACAGATGCCTATGCCAATGATGCAAAACACCCCAAGAGCTCAAATCCCTGTTCATTCAAGAAACATCACTTCTCTGTCAAATAGTTATACCACTCTGTCCTCTTCTCAGAATACGCCTTCTAGCTCCAACATGCAGCCGGATTTAGGCGACCCTACATATGGTATCAACCCTATAGGTTCTCCTACGGATACTTTTAACTTCTATGATGGTTATTCTCCTTTAATGAATAAAGTCAACCTTTCCAGAGTCAATCAAGGTCCTCTTTGTTGGGGAGCTTTTGTGAAAAAGGATGAATTCTTATACATTCTTTGGAAGAAGAGATTTACCAATAAGGACGCTCAGAAGAGTTTTGTATTACCTAGGGATCAAACAAATAAAGACCAATTTGAAGAGTTGCACGCAGATGCATATGAAACTGAAAATGAAAAACGGTTCAGAAAGAAAGCCCTTGTAGGTGATGGGTTAGATGAGGTAACCACTTTTAAAGTATCGATTAAAAACGTTGATTTTGCAGTTACCGAACTTAATAAAAGTGCCGTTGTTTTCGGTAAAACTTTATTCCAAGGTAGAGATCCTTACACAGAAAGACAATTGTTGACTCAAATCAAATCTTTGATGCCTCCAAAGAAAGTCACATGGATGCTTATTGATATATTTTTTTCCAAAATGTATATCTTTATGCCATTTTTAGATGAAGAACAATTTAGAATTAGTATTGCCAGAATCTTAGGAACTCCTGAGTATGTGGATATGCCAGTGGAAGAAATTAAATTTGAAACCAAATTGGATTTGGCTTTGATAAGTACTCTTTTCATTATTTTCAGGGTTACTTACCTTTCGCTTTTTGATAATAGAAATTCTATCAATGAACGAAATATGAAATCTACAGATCTCTCGCAAGAAGTTTGCGATTTAAAATATCTATTAAATCATCCTATCAATTTGGTATGTATTGAAGTTGCAAGATATTGTTTAGATAAATTTACCATGACCCACAGAGTGAGTTTTGCTGTTTTTCAAGCATTAATGATGATGCGTTTATATAGTATACTTGCACCAGAGGAAGGTGATGGTCATGATGGTGGAGATTCAAAAGTTTCCACAGCAAAACTTGTTCAAATGGCCTACACTTTAGGTCTTCATAGAGAGTCTGATAATTTTGATGAAGTCAAAGGTGATCTTAAAATCAATCAGTTGGGTAGAAAAATGTGGTACTGGTTACTTCGTGAAAACTATATCACTTGCTTAAGTTTAGGTAATCCGCCTTCAATTTTCAAAGATTATTATGATACAAAATTGCCTTATCATGCTGAAGGTAATTGCAATACTTTAAATTTAGAGACAGATCTTACAGTTATTCAGATTTATAAATGGTTTAACGATAAAATGGGGTTAATCAGTTCTTTAACTCAGAAAATTCTTTGCATCAAGAAAAGTTTCCTTTTGACAGATTTGATGGAAGACATTCAACAACTTGAATTAAGTAATACGGTGGAACCTTTGTTTAGATCTCATCCAGGTTTTCCCTTCACTCAAAAAATGAAAAGCTCGTTTGAAACAATTGAAACCAAAATCAGATTGTATATCAAAATCGTATTAATCCCATTATACTTTCACATATATTTCCATTTTGAAGCACAATCTGATTTTGATCTCTCGTTTTTTTACCAAAAGAAATTGACTTGCATGCAATTATACTCTTTATTACCCAAGACATATGACATTTTATGTGGTAAACAAACTAGAGATGGAGTAATTTTAAATCCATTTTTATTGATGGCTTTGCATAAGGTTAATCAAGTAAATTTATCGTTTGGTATGAGAGCAGGAAAGTTGAGATTTATTTTGGAAAATGATGCTTCTCACACATTAAAGATGATTAACGATCCAAACTACAAGAATCATTTTATGATGATCAAGCAACTTCATTTACTGTACGTGAGAATGGGAGAACTTTTCTCTACTATTTTTGGAAAATTTGCAACAAGATACTATTTTGCTTGGAGAATTTGCAAAGCACATTCATACTTGTTCAGTAACATCAAACAAGAAAGTTTTTACAATCAAGATATTTCTCATAAGAATTTCTCCATATCTACTGCTCAAGCAGAAGAACTTGTACCAATTTTAAAATTTTCAATTGCAGGGTTAGAAAGAATTCTTAATTTTGAAGACAGTTTGGATAGATCACCAGTTGAATTTTCAATCCCACTGAATGGTATTTCACCAGAATCAGATAAAAGCAATGAGTTGTTTTCAACTACAAATTTACAGGAAGATGTCGATAAGATGTGGCTTCTGATGCTTCAAATGAAACAAGATACTGGTGCTAAAAATGGGTTTGATTTCGAGTTACCAAGAGAGTTCAATACAAACACTGAAACTATATTTCCCCAACAATTCCCGGAAAATCCAAATTTTACAGTTGATCTTGAAAGCTTGTTAGGAAGCGATATTTTTGGTGATATGGGAATAAATTTTCAATAATTTGAATTAATAAAAATGCAGTCAAGGTGGAAAACTATGTATAATAGTAGTAATAGTAATAATAATAATATAATAATATGACAATAGTAGTAAACCAAATTAAATTTTTCTACATTAGACAAATTATATATATTTTAAAACAACTTCCGATTACTTTCCACCAACTGTACCTCAAATAGTTGTACAATTACACCTTGAAGTTGATACATCATTTCAATCATCACGATCTAAAGATATTAATATTTTTTTTGTGGAGTTTTTTTTCAGGTTTGCAATTTTCAACTTCTCATCTTTCACTGCAATGAGCTCTGCAGAAACCCCAGAACAGCACCTCAAAAGGGCTATAGAGACTGGAAAGGAAGAAAATGTTGACCATAAGCGAGTAAAACTTGAGGTCCCCGATGGAATGTCAAAGAATCAATGGAAAAAAGTATTAAAACGTAGAAAATGGGAAGAAACCAAAGATCAGTACAGAGGAATGAAAAGAGAAAAACGGAAGGCTGCTAAGATAAGAAAGAAGGAGACGCTTAAAAACACTTCTGAAGATGATCCAATCTATCATCAATTGAAGAAGAAGGCTATTCCGAGTCTGCAAACCGCTACAAACGTCAAAATCATCATGGATTGTGAATTCGATGAGTTAATGAATAACAAGGAAATTGTATCCATGTCTAACCAGATCTCTCGCCTGTATTCTGCAAAGAGACATTGTGATTATGCAGTGGATTTGAAAATTCTGTCTTTTAATAAGAGCTTGAAAAAGCGTTTTGATGAGTCGGTATCTCAGTACAAAAATTGGACTAATATGGAATTCATTGAAAATGAAACCTTGAATGACATCTTGCCTAGAAGCGAAGAAGAAAGATCAAAAATCGTTTATTTGACTGCTGATACTGACGAAGTTGTAGATTCACTTGAAGAAGGTTACACATACATTATCGGAGGTATAGTAGATAAAAATAGACACAAAAAATTGTGTCTTAACAAGGCCCAAGAATTGGGATTAAAAGTTGGTAAACTACCTATTGACAAATTCATTGAAATTAATGGTAGACAAGTTTTAGCAACTTCTCACGTTTACGAATTATGCTGCAAATGGTTTGAAGAAGGTAAAGATTGGAAAAAAGCTTTTGACTTAGTGTTACCTCCTAGGAAGTTAAAGCCCAGGGACGATACCGCCTCAAAGTCTATACTGGTTGAACCAAAGAATACCGAGGATACTGACGAAGAGCCAAGCGAAGTAGAGCATGAAACAAACGAAAGCACAAATTCTGAGGATACGAATATCACCGAAAAATAAACAAGGGAAATTTATTAAGTAGCCAAACAAAGTTCTTAGAATGGAAAACATACCAAAATTTAGTAAGAATAATATATAGAGTCATCCAGATAGATAAAGAACAAAAAGCAAATATCAAGAAAATAGAAACAACTTTTATGTATATAAATGAAAATCAATTAATTCACTTTATGTAACTTTAAAAGGTTTTAATATCAAGTTTTAACTCATATTAATTGTAGAGGAAATCGTCGGATTTGTTCAATACAAAAAAAAAAGAACGTCGTTCTATTAAATCGACACTATAAAACTGACATAAAAATCATGTAATGCGTATGCATGAACTTGATTCTAAAAACAATCAGACGGATTTGAAGACTTCTATTCATGGGTTGTTCAAGAAGACGCCTCAAAAATTATTTGTTCAGTTAAGCCGACATTTCACACATTTGGCATTCATGAATTACACACTTATCACCCATTTGGTAAAGATTTTCAAATCACATGAAGTTGCTAGTTTCAAAAATAGAATTGGCACGCAAGATAGAAAGATCAAACCGAACCTCATCAAAAATAACCGGGAAAAAAGTTAAAGTTGACAGTCGTGAATATTATTTACATATATTTTCTAACTAAAAATTCACAAGATACTAGATATATGCGTCAAATACCCGAGGCTAAAGATAGATTTCATTAGAATAGAGTTACGCTTAATTTTATGAAGATCGCTGCAGTGATGCATATCCGGACGAAATAAAATTTCAATAGTGAGGCGTTCTGTGAAGTAACAGTTTTTGAGATTGACCAAAAACCTTAGTTATACTGAATGTTCCACTGGTCTTTTTCGATATCCTGGCTGAAAAATATATTTGCTCGAATAAGGTTTGCAATGCATATCTTTGATGATAATTCTATATAAACTAATTGATTCTTGGTATCAATCGTTTTCAAAGTTTATGTGCAATCAATTGACCTACAAAAGGCTAGTTGTTATTTTACCCGGTAGTTTAATTCGAACACGAATACCAGTAAATTTCTGATCAGTAATAGTTGCAATCGTTACTTTGTTCCGTATTAATTGAAATGATCCATACTGCCATCAATTTTTACTCTAAAATGGCAATCAGAGCTATAACAAACAAACTTATCTATCCTCTAATTAAGTGTCGTTGCCTTAATATGAAATCCAACTAATAATAGCCCAGAAATCATACAATGTAACCTTAGATTATGTTCTTTTACAAACTATTATACACCCACCCCCCTCCTTTGAGAGAAGAAACAAAGCCAAAAAAAAAAAAAAAAAGCCCAAAGAAACGTAAAATTGAATAATCCGGACCTTGATGTGATGTCATGGGTGATGAGAAATCAAAAATAACACTAGCATGTGAAATCGCACTGAGTGAAGGCTCTGAAATTGGTACAAGTCTCAATCAAAAGTGTCCCTCTGATTGTTGTTATCAGCCGTAGAGATGGTAGTCCTATTAGTTGTAACAATAGCGAAATGCGCGTTTTCTAACCAGCACACGCGCTCAACAATAACCCTCAATATCGAACGAAGTTATTAGATAATAGCAGAGTGTGAAGAGGGAATGAAAGATTAACCATGTCAAACAGTTGTAAATATATGTAGATAGGTTTGTTTCAGAATTGTAACGCTACTGCATTATTAAAGAATATTACCAGTACAGTGAAAAGGATTGTAAAATGTGCGACCGAAGTAGGTGAATCACGAAACTCAGCGTCAACGCAATATTTCAAATTGGCAACACAAGGGTTTGATAGTAAGTTGATTAATTTTGAATATCAAAAAAAAAAAAAAAGGTACCAATAAGTTAAAGTTGAATCGCTCTAGAATTACCACTTCAAAACGCTAATTAAATATCTTAAATCAGGAGATCCAGTGTCATAAATTGGAAGAGCCAATATCGAACACGTCATGATTAACAATCTGGATATGAGAAGCATAAAGTTAGATCCTAATAATGCTTTAAAAAGAAAATTTCAGTCAAATAGTTAGATGAATCGAGATTGGCATGGCTTAAAACATGAGTCGATTGTAGAGGAACGGCCTTCAAGGCTCAAACAAAGCAAAATTAAAAATGAAATAAAATAAATAATACCACCACCTTCGATAGGGTAGGAATCTGGAATGAGCACCCATTCCTCCATCACATTCCAATTAAAACATTATCTCAAATACTAATAATTATCCACTTCATGGGTCAACACTCTCGCGCTACTTCCAAACAGTGGTTTATTGCTCAATTCTATTCATCACACTATCTATCTCTATTAATAAACCACCACATTTAAAGGTAAACAAACAGCAAAAGTAAAAAATAAAATACTCAAATTCAGTATAAATAATTGAATTCTTGAGCACCAATTCGAGCGTTTATTAAATTCTTATAATCTTGATTCCGTCGAGTGGCTCGTATTCCGAACATTGGCTATATTGGTAGCTAAATCATTAGTTTTCTAGTTGATTATTTCCACCAAGACCTACCTACTCTACAAAACCTATCAAATACTTCACAAAACCTTTCGTTCACTCGTGTAATCCTCTTCATCTCTTCTCGATCCATTCATTAAATTTCACAAGTTTCTTATTATCTCGATTATTTTTTTAGTGTATTAATGGTAACCTAGATGATTTCCTGCAGGTAGTTGCGTGCTTGCTGCGCCAGCACCTGTGACCAGAAATTCTCATTTGAATACACAAATATATATTAGTTTTTTCTTAAGAATCGACAAAATTTTTTTTGTTATTCTGATTAACTGTACATAGATTGTTACATTTAACTTAGTTCAGGTATGTTCTTGAGATTCTGAATGATTCGGGAAAAAACGCTAGTGTGAAAATACAGCGGATGTTTCTTAGGGACTAGAATATTGTGATGTGTCTTTGCCCCCCCTTTATCAGGGGGATAAGGACCGTCAAAATAAGGGCTGTCAAAACACAAACGGGGAGGATAAAGCACAGAAAAGTTACTTCTGACAATTACCAAGATTTAAAGAAACAATAGTTGAACGTGTGTTTAATTACCATCAGATTGTTGTTTACAGTCCGCGTAATATATTACTCGTTTGCCATAATTTCAATTGTACTTTAACGTGTCGAGAAATCAGGTTTTGGTTTGATTTGAAACAATTTTTTGTACTGAAGCACGAATTGGATTTGGTTAATCGATATATTTTTCAACACTTGTTACATTGTGGTACATTAAAGAAGAATATGGAGAATTTTAAGAAAAACAACGGTATTTTGATACACGATCAACCATTATATGAGGTTAAATTTGATCTCTTGATGTGAAACTTAGAGAACAATTTCGTTTCAAAAATACTTTTTTTTTTTTTGGATTTTTCTTTCATTTGTTTTTTTTTTTGTGTTTAACCGTTCTTTCTCACCCTTGTTTTTGTTTTTTTTCTAGTTTTAATAATTTCCTCCTTCTTTTAACTTGCTTCATTATACTAACATTCTAAGACAAAATGGCTCCTCCACCTCAAGCTGAAATCCGTAGAAAGCTCGTTATTGTTGGTGATGGTGCATGTGGTAAGACTTGTTTATTAATTGTTTTCTCCAAGGGAACTTTCCCAGAAGTTTACGTTCCAACTGTCTTCGAAAATTACGTTGCTGGTGTCGAAGTCGATGGAAGAACCGTTGAATTAGCATTATGGGATACTGCCGGACAAGAAGATTATGATAGATTAAGACCATTGTCTTACCCAGATTCTAACGTTATTTTAATTTGTTTCTCAATTGACTCCCCAGATTCCCTTGATAACGTTCAAGAAAAATGGATCTCTGAAGTTTTACACTTCTGTCAAGGTGTTCCAATCATCTTAGTTGGTTGTAAATCAGATTTAAGAAATGATCCAGGTACTCAACAAGCATTAAATCAACAACAACAACAACCAGTTCCTTCCTCCGAAGGTGAATCTGTTGCTCAAAAGATTGGTGCCACCAACTACTTGGAATGTTCTGCTAGAACTGGTCAAGGTGTTAGAGAAGTCTTTGAAGCTGCTACCAGAGCTTCCTTAAGAACCAGGACAAAGCCAACTCGTAGTAGCCGCAAGTGTACCATTTTTTAAAGAATCTATCACGGTTTTTTACTCAATCCCAACCCTTGTGAATTTAATTATTAATCATTAGCAAATTTATTATTATTTTTTAATTAATACCTATATTAAATGAAGAATTTTTATTAACATTTCAGTAAAGTATGGGGAATTTACAGATATAACTCTTAAACAGAAATGATTTATAAATTATATTATAATTTAGTGAAAGAGTATTGATGAAATTTGTTGAAAAGCCAAGATGAATATAGATTGATAATAATTAAATGTATTTTGGGGAGGAAGAAAATTGGTTTGATAGTTTTGGTGTTTATGTAATGAACGACATGAGTAATATTGTTCATTATGGATTTTATTTCCCTTTAGTTATAGGTTTATCTATATCTTATTAATAAATGTTTGGTTAGAAAAATGTGTAGACATAAATGGGTAAGAACCTATGAATATTTAGGTTGGTATTAAATGAATTGATTAAAAACTGATTAGAGTAGTTAAAATAAGTTAGAATAATCTAAAATAATACGAACTAAAACTTAAGTAATTAAAACAAGCATGAGCCAACTCATTACAGAAGTGGAGAAGCAATATAAACCACAATTTTAGGTTCCATATTAAAAATAACTTTACAATATACACGCCACCATCCACTTATATTTAACTATCGATCAGGTGTGAATAGATTGAATGGCTTGACAAATCGCAATTTAACAAAATACACATGATATGTAATGTTTGCTATTGTAATTTAACTTCACAAGATATTAACCAGCTAGTAGTTAACCGTGCTAGCGTACACTCTAAGTTGGCCCTACATTGTATATAGGCCCGCCAAATAGCACCCGCACTGCATACAACCCACACTAGATCTCCAATACAAACCATCACAAACATATTTGGAAGCACGAAGCTAATACCTGATACCCACCTCAGTACGTAAATACAGCTTGGAGTAGTACCATAATTTTAGTCAGCTTGTTTATAACCTACTTCACGTTCAAATGGCTGCTTTTCAAACTCGCCCCATTGCCCATACTGGTCTTTATCTTTATATACACTCGTCGTGCTGCGACCAGTTTTTAATCCAATAAAATCCGCACAATAAACAATTCAATCTTTCCATCCATCCCAATGATCAGCAGAACCATTACCAGACGAACTGTTGCCAAGCAGTTTGTGAGATTCCAGACCACCACTGGCTTGACCAAGGCACAGTTGGAAAAGAACCCTTTGGCCAAGCAGGCACCAAATAGAGACGTCACATGGTCTGAAACCCAAGAATCCAGAACCAATGTTATTGCTCGTAATCCACAAAGATTCATTCAAAAAAACTTGGAGTTACAACCAAGACCGTACGCAGCCATAGATTTGATTGCAAAGGAACCAGTAAGATACTTGCACCACGACAATGTGGCTGTTTGTGACGGTAACAGAGGTAGCACATTACAAGGTCATCCTAAAGTGTTTATCAATTTAGACCAACCAAAGGCTTCTACTTGCGGATATTGTGGGTTGAGGTATGCCAAGGAGGAACATAGATCATTGATTGAAGCTTCTGAGGCCAAATAAGGGTGCGGATGTAGTTAAAATAGCATATTCATAGAGTGCGATAGTGTACTAATAAACAGGTGTTTAAACAGTGTAGGAAAGTCACGGGCGATAGACAAGTCTTGCTTGTAAATAAAACTATCATTTTAATGGGACAATTAGTGTATTATTGATAGTATGCTTATTCGATAAATTAAAAGTATATCATTAACAAGTCAGCTCTTAGAAGCGAAAGTGTTTAGTGCCGTTTAAAGTGATGATTTAGTGAATAATGACAAATTCAAAGCCAATAATTTGAAGCCATAACGCACTATTCAATATGAATTTTGTGACTTTTTAGGGTATCTTGGTCGTGTTCGCGCAGTGATTTAGAGCATTTTCTTAGCTATTATTTAAAGCATTTTCGCAGTATTATCTATTTTCCAAACCTAAATTTACAAGTAGTATAAAGATTAAATAAATGAATCCTTGAATTCATTATTACTTCATGCTTCTAGACGTATCCACGAATGTATACACTAAGTCCATTATATCTATCTATCTATCTATCTTTACATGTAAATACACGTAAATGTAAACGCTCGATTTGTAACTTCATTTTCAAAGTTCTGTTCTATTTTTGTGCTGTTTGTTGAAATTGAAAATCGTGCCCCGGATTTAGCACCCCAAAGATAACGATGAGCCCTTAAGGTGAGTTTTGACATACAATGCATTTAAGTGGTGGATCTTTTCAGTCTCTTGAGTCTGCCACTCGTCCTGTGTGAATCTGTCTTCAATTCTAGTCAAATTCAAACAGCCATCGTTCCTCCGTTCAAAAAACGTTCAATATCTGACCCACTCAGAAGCCGCCGTTAGACATGACATTTGCAGCCGCCTGGTGCTCGGATCGCGACTCAGATATCAAAAAAAAACAAAAGAGCGAAAGGAGTAAAAGTTTCCGCACCGAGGTCGGCTCCAAATGACTCAAGCAAGCTACAAACGACCTTGTTTGACTAGAATATTGCTAAAATCAAACTGAATCACTTCTGACACTACATACCTGTTCCCCAGTCTTATCTCCAGATTCCAAACCCGGTGGACCGCTCCCAAAATCATGACTATTCATGACTCTGTCCGCAGATGACGTTACATCATCTTCCCCAGAATACAATTAAAGTTGAAAAAAAATAAAACACCTCAAAAGCCTGCTTCAACAATTTGTGTGATCCTAATTTCATTACGTTTACTGGGCTTATAAGTCTAATTATCTATAGCGCTGGTCAAGTTTTAGATTAAAGTATATTGGCCTGCTACTAGGGACTTGAAAATATACAATTTACCACTATTTATCACTTGAGAATGGACACTGAATACGACTCCTCTACCGCCGATCAACTGGACAATAACTCTAGTATATTCAAGTTTATAAAGTCCTTGACGTTCAAAGACGTTACATCAGGTATTGGTTTGGGGTTCTGGTACTCCAGAATTCACCTATTTCAACTGTATGTAATCATTCCATTGGGATTGATCCTTATATCCATGGTTCTTTATGGTATCAATCAATTCATCGAACAGATCTTGAAAATTAACTTTCCTGCTTCAGTTTTAGGTATGTTGATAAATTTGGTGTTGTTATGCGTATTGAATGTGTTGGCAACTAGGAAATTTAACTCTCAATGGTTAATAAAGGTCTCTAAAGCTGCTGATTTTTTGTTCACATGGTATTTGACTTTGATTCGAGCTCCCATGAATTTCACCCTTAAATGGATCAATGTGTTTTTCATTCCTTCGTTTGTGATTTTGCCCTTGAGTGACGCTATCACTTTTGTAGAATGTGTCAAAATAGCTGCTGTTTTCGTTATAGGAGGCTTGGGTCTTTTTTTGATCGATGTTTACATGATGGTAGCTCTTCAATGGGGATTGAGGTCGATGGGTTTTATGAAACTGTATCAAACAGACGCTCAAAAGAGTATAAGCGAGGAGGAGGATGAAGAATTACAAGATTTGGGCCATACAGGAGGCGGAGTTTTCACCACTATGAGAGACGATCTTACTACTATTAAACTAAAAGCCGTCAAATCTAATCCCGTTAACCATTTGAGAGAATTCTCCACTACAAACTCACCTCAAAGGGAAGAAAACTATCATATACCTACTACTCAACAGCCGGAACCAGCATACTTGGGTTCCAAAACTGGCTTGACTATAACACTGGTAGAAACAGAGGTGAATGGAGTAACTGCAAGCTCCCAAGGTCTTATGCATGTTTCTCTGGAACCTATTTTGTCAACTACGATGTCTTTACAATCACCTATCTACACTCCTTCGGAAGTGAACTCAGCAGCCACGGTATCTACTGTTAATTCTTCTACTTCTTCTTCATCCTCAGCCATGAGTCGAATTCCTCGGGCTCTAAATATTACCACTGCATCTCCTCCAACACGCAAATTGACCGTGGCTGAAGATCTTTCCCCCAACACCAAGAAAATTATCATTTTCTTCACAAATTACATTGATTGGGTTCTTTATTTTACTTTGTTTGTGGTTTCATTACCTCTCTATTATGTTGGCTCTATTCATACGTTTCTCCCTTACCATTTATCATTAACCGTTTTGGCATACTACGCTGCTCTTTTGATCCCTCAAAGATGGCCACAATTGAAGAAGATAGCTCATCCAATTCTTATTTCAGTAGGGGAAATTTTACTTATTTGCTTTATTGGGCTGCTTATATACCATGGAGGTAAACCTAAAGGTTTTATTCAAGATTTGAAATATTACAAGACGGGGAAAAACTACTTAAACTTATTCAGTGGGAAGGAACTTGCTGAGAGTTCCAAGATTGTAGGTGGAGTACCAGGAGACAAAACAGGCACTCCCCAATGGCCAGGATGTGGGGATTTTTTGTCATCTTTGATGGACATCTCGATTGTTTCATTGCTGTTGCCCATGTTTACTCATCGAGTGGATTTTGTACGTAATTTCTGGGTTATCATGCCTGCTACATTGACATCCATGGCTTTGACTTACTTCTGTTATCCTTTGGTATGCTATCATATTGGAATATCTGCCACCAACTCGATTGGGTTTATCGGTAGATCCGTCACTTTGGCTCTTGGAACCCCTCTTGTGACTGCATTGAATGGATCTGTCTCGTTGATGGCTTGTTGTACCATTATGAGTGGTATCTGTGGAGTTCTTGTAGGAGATCTGCTTTTCAGATTGCTTCGGGTAAAGCCCAATGATTATGTCACTAGAGGTGTCACTTTAGGAATCAATTGTGGAGCAATTGCAACTGCTCATCTACTTAATACCGATCCAAGAGCTGCCCTGATGAGCTCTTTGAGTTTCTCCATCTTTGGAACCATCATGATTATATTGTCTTCTATTAATGTAGTGAAAGATCTCATAAATGGCTGGGTGGGCCTATAACTATTTATTTAATCGATATCCGAAATTTACATTGGTAATTGTAACATTTAATAACCACTGACAGCTATATATTTGCGACGTACGTACATCGAGGCTTCTAAAATGTACCTCAACCCTGTGAAGCGCCGCACCTTCTTCTGCCTGCACTAGGCTGCGAAAAATCTCAGACACGTCTTTCAACCAAACTGCTTCTTGACAACTTATTTGGTGCACACTATGCTTGTAGACAGCCAGACCCGGCTTATAACGCTCCCAGACTTGTATTCACAATACAGCATTATCACCCTTCCGGCCCCAAGCGACCATGCACCAACATTGTACCTTTCAGCGGCTGATCAGTTATTTGAATTACGCGAAATCAATGGGTGCAACTCGCAGAAGAACAAGAACATCTTCCTCCCCCAGCTGTCTATACCGGTGCGGTCGTGGATTTTTGAACGCGAGGTGAATATTGAGAAGGTTCAAGATGGGTTGCAGGACCCAGAGATCCCAAAAGCGGAGTCTGGGGCCACTTTACAGTCTCCCAATCTTGTTGTTTCTTCAAGATTTGACTTGATGTACATCGTTTTATCCTTCCTTTGCACCAACAACACCTTCTCCAAAAGGTTTTTCACGGTGGAAGACTTCATAGATACGCTTTCGGGCATTACCGATGGTGCCCGGAGTACGAATGGGGTCAGTAATAGTTCGAAGTCTATAAAGGCTATCACCATAGACTGGGAACAGAAGTTCACCGCTCAATATCCCAGAGTGTTAGAAAGCATATGCGAGACTATTCTCGAGAACGACGAGACTTTCTATAAGTACTCTGAAGACAAATGCATCTTGTTGTTGAGCGCAAGAATAACTGCACTCCTGGATCACTTGGGTAAAACATCGTCTCAATTGATGCAAACGGTGAAGAATAAACTCTACGACGCAGAAGAGAAGATCCCTACAAGCATTTTAGAGCTTGCAACCCGGAAAACCGCTACAGATTTGATTTGTTCTTATTTACAGCCCAGTTTAATCACTAAATTGCTGCAAATGCCTATAGGTGATTTCAAATTGCTTGATACTTATACCAGAGAACTTGCAGAGAAGAAAAAAGACTTAGTCATCGCTGAGCAGCAAATTAATGCCATGGCGGAATCCACAACAAAGGCAAATAATAATAAGAAAAAACCGGAACCGAAAAAGAAGCCCACAGGTAAAAAAGTGGCTGTAGGAAGAGGAGCCCTTGATTCCTTCTTCAAAAAGGCAACTTAGAATAGTATCATAGACTAATATAATTCAATTAAATACTCTACTTATTGACATCTGTTTGTAGTTTTTGATTTTGTGTATATACGTATACTATTACATGAGCTTAAGACTCCTATTCACAGATATGTGGTATTGCTTATTGTTTGGATTCGATCTCCTTATGTTTAGAAGATATGTTCTTGTTCAAACTGTCATAGATAGATAATCCACTGGCCATCCAGTTACCAATGTCTCCCATATTTGAAGGTAAAACCACGGTATTGGTTTCCTTGGCCAACTTACCAAACTCTTTAACATATTCTTGAGCCACTTGTAAAGAAACAGCTTGTTCTCCTCCCGGAGTCTCCTTAATAGCCACAGCCACTTGTCTCAAACCTTCAGCTGTTGCCTTTGCCTTCAATAAAATGGCTTCTGCTTCACCAGCTGCGGAATTGATCTGTTGCTCCTTGGCAGCTTCAGAGGACAAGATTACTGATTGCTTTTCACCTTCAGCGATATTGATACGTGATTGTCTAGTACCTTCAGATTCCAAAATCTCTGCTCTTTTGGATCTTTCAGCCGAGACCTGCCTGTGCATGGCATCCAAAACATTCTGAGGAGGATGAATATCTCTTATTTCATATCTCAAACATTCCACACCCCAATGATCCTTGGCTGCTTCGTTAATAGCAGTGTTAATATTAGCATTAAGTTGTTGTCTCTCTTTTAAAACAGCATCTAAAGTCATTGAACCGATCTCGGATCTCATGGTTGTCTGAGCCAACTGACTAATAGCAAATTGAAAGTCTTGTACCCCATAAGATGCCTTATAAGGATCAATGACTTTAATGTATAAGATTCCGTCAAGTTCCAAAGAAACGTTATCAGCTGTGATAGCGTTTTGCAGTGGGATTTCTACGGCAGATTCTTTCAACGACTGTACGTAGGTAATCTTATCTAACACAGGAATCAAAAATGCAATTCCTGGAGGCAATATACGATGGAATTTCCCCATTCTTTCAACTATCCAGGCATTTTGTTGAGGTACAAACCGAACAATTGTGTTGGAAGGCAATCTTTCTTTCTGGAAAAACGAGAGCGACGACTGAAAAGGACTGGAATTGGATCCAAAGGTCCTGATGATCTGTTGGCGAGAACCTAGGCTACGTGCGGTGGTGGTGGCTATGCGTTTGGTCAACATTTGGTGATTTGTTAGCTGGTGGCCAAGTTGGAAAAAGTGAGAATACTGGAGAAGCAATGGAGTCAGTGAAGTGGGTTTGGCGTGATTTGTGCAGGACAACTCGACCGGTAAAGAGCCGATGGTTCCAGTTCGTACGGTGCTATTTTGCTAGAAATTAGAAGCAAACAATGTGGATACATTCTGCAGCTAAACGTGGGTTTAATTGTACATGCAATGACTGGAAACTATTGTCAAATCACCTTTTTCACATGTTTTTACCTTTTCACCTGTTGCCTGTAGTCTCTCAAGTAGATACAGAATACATTCCTGCACAGGGCTGAATTTTCACTCCTGCATTCCTCTCTGCGCTACTCATCTTGAACTTCGCTTCTCTTCCCTGCCTTCATCGACAAACATGGCCAAAGGTATCGAAATATCCACCAACGAAGGCAGATATGTTCTAACTGCCCTTAACCACGGACTCCGGACCGATGGACGGGACCTCGAGCTGTCTCGTCAACCTAAAATCACCCTTCACGACCAATACGGATTTGTACAAGTGGAATGGGGAACTACTAAATTGGCAGTCAGAATATCAGCCGACATCACCCAACCTTATGAGGATAGACCATTCGAAGGTATATTCATGATAAACACAGAAATATCCCCCATGGCATCGGCACACTTCGAAAACGGAAGAAACTCCGACGATGAAGTTCTTTTAGCAAGAATGATTGAAAAGGCAGTACGAAGATCTAACGCTCTTGATTTGGAATCGTTATGTATTGTTGCTGGATCCAAAGTATGGCAAATTAGAGCTGATATTCATTTCATGGACTATGATGGAGGACTTATTGACGCTTCTTGTGTGGGGATCATGACTGCTATGCAACATTTCCGTAAACCTGATGTTCTGGTTGCTGGTGATGAAGTAGTGGTTCATTCAGTTGATGAAAGACAACCAGTACCATTGTCTATATTACATGTGCCGATTTGTGTAAGTTTTCTGTTTTTTAACCCAGGTAATGTGGCTGAAAACATCAAAGGTACTCTGAATGAAGAAATTTCAATCATTGATGCCACTGCTCAAGAAGAATTACTTAGAGATGGTTCTTTGGTGATTACTGTTAATAAAAATAGAGAATTAATTCAAATATCCAAGAGTGGGGGGCTTCCTATTGATGCAATGATGTTAATGGATCTTCTGAAGAAAGCTTATGAAATTGCAGACAAGACAACAGATTATATAAAAGAGTTGTTGAAAAAAGATGAACAAGACAGATACACTCGATTCAATTTGAAGGAATTAGAGGCTGAAGCCAGCAGATAAATAGCATATGAGCATTAAATATTATTTTTATAAACACTACATTAATTTCTATTATGATATGTATTAGCTACCTTTATATTGGTTCATTAATTTAAGTACTTAAAAAAATTGTCATTTTCAATTTTAATATTACCATTCATTACTCGTTACTTTAAACAATATCAGCATTGCTTGTCAATGGTTGTTCATTTTCATACTTTTCGAAATCGACTTGGACAGGTAAATTGGAATCCTTACGAGATCTTCTTTTAATATTCTTATTGGCATCAGTTCTGAAGCGAAGTATTGACCAATTCCAAAAAAACAAATAGGTCTTTAATTTCTTTAAAATCTTCTTGCAGGTATTCAGGATAACAAATAAATACAAAAGATATTCCAAAAATAAAATACAAGCAGCAATTATGAAACCGCCAAACACTGCTAATCCAATATGATGGGCTAAAGATTTGATAAATTTAGCATCATCTAAATGCCAAGAAGATCCAGGGGCAATGGCAAAAAATGAATAAGTATGAGTTTTATAATCATTAGGAAGTAAAATTCGAACTTTCCCTGATTCAGGAACCCCCCATCTTTTATATTGTTTCCACATGACTGACAAAAATAATGGACCTGTACTATACATAATAGTAATATAAGGAACAAGCCAGTTTCTTTGATATTTTTCTAAGGAATCCAAAACTTTCAAGAAAAATGGATGTCTTGGAACAGCTCCCATAACATCATTCAGAATACCTGTAGGTAAAGTTTTTCTTACAAAAGCAGGAACTGTAAGTAAAGGATCTAATCTTCTTTCACAACCATCATCCAAATCAATATAAACCCCCCCATAATGGGCCAAGGCAAAGTATCTGATGGCGTCTGCTCTTTGAATAGGATAAGGATAAGCATCCCATTGTTTTAAAAACCAAGGATACTCTTCAGCAATGAAATCACGAGACATCTCATCACTCCATAAAATGTAATGATAATCTGGATGAAGTTCAACACAAGCCTTTTGACCTGGTTGCCAGATCTCTGGAATTTGATCGGTTTTATAGGTTTGATGAATAATCTTTGGAATGATAGCAGGTTTATCTAATTTTCCATTCACAGGATTAAGTTCTACATCCAATAATGCATCAGGGAATGAATCATCATGAATAAGTGTTATAAGGTCGAAACATTGGTATACCAAAAAAAGAACAAGAGCCACATGGGCTCCTATTATAAATTTGACCTCTTTTCTCATCTAGAAACGCTAAAACGTAGGATTTATGTATTCCTGGGCCTCTTAGTATGCGAAATAAACAAATTATCTGAAAACAAAATGCTGATGTATCTGGTTTAATATATACAGAATTGAAAAAAAGAAAAAAAAAAAAAAAAAAGCTCAAACCGCAGCAGTCAGTTGAAATCCCCTATTTTCAGATGGTGAAAAATATTTGGGTGCAGGACGACGGTTTCTTTATATTCACGCTTTTGTATTGTGTGTACCAGGTATAAAAAAAGAGACGGCAAATGTAGGAGAAGGGGCTAGATGAGCGGCACGATTAAGAAGAGGTTTAGGCCGAAAGATACAATTAAAATCTAGCGGATAGAGTTAATTATTTAATTCAATTACACCCTTATTAGGGAACTCAACTAGGGAAAGCTTCCAATTGAAGTAGCAAAGAAGCAAAAAAAAGCAAGAATAAAAAGGGAGAGAAAATAAAATAAAAGAAAAAAATTAGCTGGAAAAAAAATATAGATAAGCTCAACAAAGGGGAAAATAGAGATTGAATCTTGTAACAGTTAGTTACAGAACATTTAGCTCTTATGGGAACCTTATCGATAATTACCTCTGGTCACAACAGGGGCTAAATTAAGAGTTTTAGCTTACATAGAGGGTGAAGTATGTCTACTTAATATCATCGGCAGATGAAAAATTGAGACACAATTGAAGGACTTTATTTTAATTTTATTTTCTACTTTTACCATTTTCAGCTTTTTGTTTTTTCTTTTTTTTTTGAAATAAGCCCCAAACTACGGAGTGACCATACTGTAATTAACCAGAGCTGGAGTCGTCAGTCAGTATTCTTGATTACGAGAAATTGCTAAACCTAGGATCTGGATCTGGAGCTAAAACTGGAATTTTCTGCAAAATTTCAACCTTGGTACCCTGACTTCCCTGACTTTGATGTGTCTTGTCTTCTAGTGTCTGCTGTCGCTGTCTCTGTATGTACTCATCTTCTAACGCTTTGTCCTGTATACCACGATTCTGCTCTATTCATGATGCGTCTTAGCTTACTAAGGACAGAATTACGAAACTTTCTAACTTATCACTTCCCTTGACTTCCAGTAGCATTTCCGCTATATGACATATGTCACAGTTAACGGCTAACGGCTTTAAATCAATACCTAAGTGCCTAAACCTGTTAACTCTACTTATACTTGTTCCCAAAGCCATGGAAACTACCACTGCAGTTTCTATTTTTCTTTACATGTATTTTGAATTTATACCAGTTTCGGTGGTTTATGCACTTCAAGCTGTTAAATAAATGTTCTTTCAAAAGCTGTCATTCATATATAAGTCCTGTATTCAAGTACTTACCCCTATTCAATTTTTTTTTATTTTGAAAAGACAGCTTTTTTCTCGATCAAGCACTGACGTCATTGTACAGTATCCTAGATTGATTTAACTAGCTTTTCTTATCTTGCTAATTTGAACTCACCAAAGATGTTGCAATGCTATTTTTAAAATTTACCTATTGTAGAAATTAGTTTTTCAGCCTTGCCATCTGCAATTTTAGATATACCCCGAGCATCTTTCAAGTCTGCAATCAAGTTGGTGATTATGGTGGTTGCATTTTTGCTAAGAACCTACGCTTTCGTTATCAGTATTTGATTGAGTGTAGCTACTTACTCCGACTATAATGCTCATCAAAAGTTTAATGAGTAACAACTTGGTGTGACCGAATTTCAGCAAGTTGGTATTGCTAAATTCTAGTCAGCAACCAGCAAAAATTTTGATGCCACACTCAATTGATTTCTCCTCTACTACATAGTCAATGCAATAAAAATATGTATTCTAGCTTCAAAATACCAAAGATTTTGAAATAATATAAACTTATAATCTACTTTTCAATTTGACATCTACAATTGCAGGAGCAGGAGTTTGAACCTCTCCTAAAGCTCTTTCATCCACTTTATCGATAATATCAGTCATATACGCAATTTTGGTCTCATTTACTGTACTGTTACCTTTGAGTAAAGAATCCAAGAACTTGTAAACAAACAACAAGTCTTTCCCATTTTCAATTAAAACAAAAGCTTTTGTTCTGGCTTTATTCTTATGGATATCAATTAATTTCAAGTTATTCAAATAATATAAACAACTAAGAAGGTATTGCTTGTTTGTAGATTCAACATGAGCTAAATTTCCTGATTGTTGCTTTGATTGAATCAATTTCAATAATGTCTTTGTATGAGGGAAATCAATTCCTTCGTCATCTACTAATAACTTCTTGATATCTATGAATCCGTGAGTATCATTAAATTGAGTAATGATTTCATGAATATTGTAAATACATAACAGATATGATTCAATAAATGGTTTCACAATCTCACTGAATATATTCAAGTATGCGTAATCTTTTATAATATAACAATTGTTTTCATCTTTGGCTAATTTTCCCGTTTCTCTCAAATCCCTAAGAATATTAGATAATTGATGTTCAGGATTATAATCATAATCAAACAAAAATTCATTTTTAAGGAACCCTGTAAAAATATAGAATAGTTTATGCAAATTTTTAGCTTGTCTTGTATCTTTGGGTAAGCTCAATAACAAGAAACTTGCTAAAGATTTATGAATGATTATATGGATAGTCAAGTTCTTATAATACAATAATTCCATAGAATCGTTAATCTCAATCTCATCAGTAAGAAAGTTAATTTTTATTTCTCTAAGAAATAATGGGACTTGTTCCTTTATCATTTCAGCTAAATCAATGTCAGAACTACCAAGTAAATTTTCCAACAACTTAACATTAGTAACATTATGACACTTGTTCTCTTCATGACAAAGAGCTTCCATTAATAATCTCATAATTGGAATCAAATCCATTACAGGAAATCGACTACGTTTATTAAGATTAAAATGTGTTTGAATAGCGGATCCAACAATTGAAATTTCTGGTAAAAACAGTGATCTGTTTATCTCGTGTAAAATTTTAAATCCTAATTTCTTCAAATTGACTTTAGACCCTGGAACTAAATCTGCAGGGAAATTGGAATTCTTCTCATCATTAGCAATAAAATCAGAAAGCTTGAAGGAATCTCCAAATCTTACAAACATTTTACCATGTAAATTTCTGGTAGAATTATCATAATTTCCTTTGTTTTTTTTCGCTTCTTTAACAAATTGTTGATGATCATGTTCTTCCACTTTCCCAAACAAATTGGATATACCGTTTTTAAAAATATTTTTCATCGATTCTTGCTTTTTATCCTTACCCATTAATTCTCTTAAATAACCATCAGATTCATAAATTTTTTCATAAGTGACTGCGATAGGAGCAAAAAGCATATCAAAATTGGAGTTTTCATCAATTTCACGTTGTTTCATATAGATATTACTTAAAGTTTTCAAAATCCCATATTTTGGAAGTAAGAGCTTCCCGTCACGAGAACGGGTCCCTTCGATAAATACTTCAAAAGAGATTTTGTTAAGTAAAGTGAATTCAATGAAATTTGATAAGTTTCTTTCAGTGTATAACTCATTATTAAAGGATCTTTTGATATAAATGGCTCCTAAACCTTTTAAGATTGATCCAAAAACGGCCACATTCAAATTATCTCCTGCAATGACTACTGGTGTAGACATTTGAAATCTGATGGCCAAAAGATGAATCACAATATAGTCAATATGAGATTGATGATTTGGCAAATAAATAATTGACATTGGATCTTCTAAGTATTGCTTGTATAAGTTGGATATCTGCTCTTTATTACACCAAATACCATTGGGGAAAATCTTCTTCATAAGAGACATAATAGTAACATAACAAACTCTAAGAAAGCTTCTATTTGTGAATTCAGGTAAACTCTTTTTATTCTCCTTACTGTAATATTCAACCATGAATTTTTTGACCTCTTCAAATCTTTCTTTGAATTGAGTTCCCTTGATCAAATTAAGTCTTAATTCTTGATTCACCAAATCTTCAATATGTTCATCTAATTTCTCATCGGAAACTTCTAATCTTTCACGCATATAGTCTGCAATTTTCTTGTTGAAAGATGGAGAGTACTTGTTGATCAGATACTTATATTCGTTACTATAATAGATTTTATCCCAATCGATACCTGTAGAGTATTGGATGAAATTGGACAACATACCCCACGAATGGGACACTTTTTCATTTTGGTCAAGATCCACATACGTATCTTTGTCAGTGGGTAACGGGAAAGTAAGAGGAATCACTGGAGAGCTCAACGCATCTTCCAAGATGTTCACATCAACTTAAGGGTTAGTATTCCTTTATTGAAAGGGTTGATTACCGCCAAAACGGGGAATAAATCGATAAAAACATCTGGGTTCAACGTCATATTATTGGCGGGTCAAGGTCTATCCTTGAATAATTGGTACTTACAGTCTGCGTTGGAAAAATCCACCATGCTACTTGAGTCTATCAAACGGCTGAGTATAAATTTAGAGAAATTAATTTCTTACATTCATTATGTATATAAAGAAAACCATTGCAGGCATTACCCAACATTTGACGTACTAGGCTGCATGTGCGCGAACCTTGTTTGGTAGTCAATCGCTTAAGAGGAAGTGGAGATCAGCGATTTTTTGAATCTAAGGATTGAGGGGAGTTCAAAGATGATCAGAGACATACTAAAAGTTAAAATTTTGACTGTGTTAAGTTGCACAAAGGAATTAAGGTCAATACTTGATCTTCTGTTGACCTATTTCCTCGAGTGCAAGATTGCTTTTCCTTCTCCTGTTCTCCATGCACTATTCAACAATTCCTGCACGGGACTAAATCCGAATCGAACATTTTATATATACGGTGGGCGCAAAATTATTACCTATTGTAATTAATTAGTGATGGGCTCAAAGTGTAAGGGGATTGTGGGGGATGTGTGAAATTGAAGTTTCGGGTATGCGGTAGTTTAATCTGATGTAAAGGGATATTTATTGCCAATTGTAACCATCTTTATTTGAATTTTGATTAACTTTGGCTCTCAATTTATTGTTTGCTTAGAGAGACTAATGGAAAAGATTATTTTTCAGCTTTGAGCTTTTTAGCGTTCGTAGTGGATCATTAGAATTTGGTGGAATGGTGTTCATATTTGCATATGGAAGGTAAGTAATACGGGTTGGAGTTAAGAAGCCAGCCTGTATAAGAGAAGAATGAAAGCTATACAAAGAGAGTAGGGCACATAGAAGGAGAAGAGTTCAGAGGGATTGTGAAGTATCAATTGATTAAATAAAATGATTAGGTAAAATGTAATTAGTAGCGCTCAAAGTCTCAATAGGTCCCTAACTAAATTGGGTGGTAAATGTCGCCAATTGATGGCGTTCACGTGAACGGTTAAATCTAGTGAACATAGTAAACATAGAAAATCTCCCTAATATATCATCATTTCAAATATTATACCCAAAACAATCACCAATGTTCCTGATGCCTTTCCAGCTAATTCTATACTGCGTTATATGCACCCCCACCTTGTTTGATGAAGTCCACCTATTGATGAAAATTTTGGGAAAAGAGGGGAGTATAGAGATGGGGAGACCGGATTTGGCAAAGGTGAAAAATAAAAAGTTATATGGGGTAGTGGCGGTGAAGAACTACTGGAGGGTCTTAAGGGCGTATTACAGCCCTGTCCCGGGCCCTGGAAGTGATGTATAGTTTCAAGTTCAATAGCCCCTATATTACCAGTATAATAAAGATAATCTTCGAGATGGGAAGTCTTACCAAGAAAAATCAATTGTTTTCAATTACAAACTAAGCTTGATTCAATGAATACTATGCATCTTGATGGTATGACTTTTAACTATGTTGAAGCTCAGGTTCATAACATACAATACTTCTATTTATTATTACTATACTCACTAGTATATTAAACCATCCACATCACACTGATATACTAGCATCCTTTGATCCCCAGATACCGATCATTTTCTAACCACTGTAGAAGTCAATTAAGAAGAAATAAAACGCCAAAGTGCAAAAGTGCACACTGCTAAATGCAAGATGCAAAAAATATTGACTTTTTGGAACAATAAGTGAACAAGCAGAACAATAAAAATGAAAAATAAGAGAGAACATCGAGGAGCCCATAGCCTGGGGAGTGCGTTTTATTGAGGAGAAAGCAAAAAATCTGTTGAATAAACAACAAATCTACAAACACATTATTTCTCTGACCTATCAATGTAAATACTGGACGCCAGATCTGAAACACATACTAATGGAAAAGCAGAATTACTTCATAACTCCACTTTCCTAAAGTTAAAATAGCATACTGACGTTTTTTTTTTTTTTTTGCTCAAGTTTCCAGATTGTTGGATATCCGAAAAAAAAATTAAACTTTGTTCCGAGCAGAGAAAAATTGAAGGTGAAAAACAGTGGAGAGAATAAGTTAATAGAGTAGCAAAAGAGTAGATATAACGAAAGATTATTGTAATTCTCAATTTCGTTACCATACTTTGCATAATAGAAATATATTATTTAGAAGCACCAACCTTTTAGATCTAAAAAATAAATTGTGGTTGACCGACTAAAGTTAGCTGCTTACCGAAGACCAAAAATCAGAAAATAATAATTCAATTCTTTGATATTAAAAATGTTTGCTTAACGCCACATTGGGTCAAATAATGTGTGAATTGACATGAAAACTTCCCCTTATTGAGACTTTTATGTATGTTTTTATAAGCTCTGAATCTTTATCACTTATCCAATCATATATATTACCTTCCATCACAGTTATACCTTCCATCCATCTTGGTTAGCAATCTCAAATACTTTCTATTTAATCAATTTTTTCTTTTCCATTCCACAATTTTCTCAACTTTTAACCGATAAACCGCCGCTAAATTGTATCCGTACAGGACGCAATTTTAACCTCTCGGATATAATACTTACTAGCCGCTGAATGATGACAAAGCATGGGGTGGTTTATTTCTTTTGATATCGTTAGATCTTCCTCTCAAGTACTTAATATAGTGGCTTATTGGGCACTTGGTTCTACGCCTACATTGATATTCCCAAAAAAACACTGTACATCTTCCAAAAATTTAAAAAATATAACACTGCCATTATCTTAGATAAAACTGTATTTTCGGTAACGGACTATACACTATTGTATATTATTTTTTTTTCTTTTTTTTTTTTTCTTTTGATTTGATTTAGGTTCCCAAATTTTATTTTGCTTTATTATTAACATTCATTCAATTCCCATTATCTCCCCTTCTGCAACTAAATCTGCGTAAGTTTACCTTTGTTTATGGTCTACTTTACCTTCAGATCATCCTAGTACCCCGTTAATTTGCTTAAATGCAATGCTTTTGATCAATAGAAATAAAAAACAACCTCAAGAAGAGGCAGTGGAGATTGGGCCCAACGAGTCCAAGAAAAGAACCTCGTCTGGTTCTGGTTCACGGTTCACGTTTGCTGGCTTGTTTAGAAGAAAGCAACTGGGCTCTTCTATGGATGGGTCGAAGGAAATGGCTCAAGACACGCTTCAAACAAAACCTGTGCTTCCAAGGATAAGAACGCCACAAATTGATGAAAACGCTGCTAAAATTCCTTCTTCATCCACTCATCTGGGCTCTCATATAGATGGACCCGGTTCAAACAATCAGCATTCAAAAGGGGGCCATCTTCCACTTGATGAAACTCCCTCTACTACAAATACCACCCGCAGCAAAGATTCAGCTGTTCCTCTGATACTCGATGATGGCAACTATATTACTTTGGTTCAACTGAACGATTCTGTGCATCCCAATGGCTCAAACACTGAGCATTATGGCTCTTTCACAACCGACTGTATATCCCTTCAAAACAGTGATATGACGTCTCATTTTGATGAAGAACACAATTATTCTCCTATTGGAATGAGATTATTGAAAGAAGATGATACCAAGTTAACGTTAAAGAGTATTTTAAAGAAGAAAAGAACTGACTGTTTTGTCAAGGACTTGGATAATCATAGTTACGTTGGTTCTAGACATTCACTGGAATATCCTGACCTCAAAAGTGTAGAAAAAAATGAAGAACTGGATGAGTTTGATGGATTGGATCATATACGAGTGTCTAGGACTAGCTGTGCTGGTGAAGAGTTATTAGAGGCTCTCCTGGATCTGGAATCTGACCTTAATTTTGATCCACTTCAAGAAGAAAATGCAAATGAGTATAAACAAGGTGGGTATCATCCAGTACAAAAGGGAGAAACTTATTATTCCACACAATTTCCAAACAAAGAATATATAATTTTGCGCAAGCTTGGATGGGGTCATTTTTCCACTGTTTGGTTGGCAAAATCAATCACTAACACTGATAATAAAGACGCTTCTTCTAGTTTTGCCACAAGCACCGGTTCAAAATCAAATCCAGAGATGGATGAATATGTGGCCATCAAATTTGTTAAATCAAATAAGAATTACATGGAAGCAGCAGAGGATGAAATTAGAATATTACAAACCATTAACAAACCATTACTCTGTGGGGATCATTTAACCCATCATCAAAAAAATTTCTTCAAGAAATATCATTTCAATAAAGACAACGAACCAACAGGACACCCAGGTTTCAAGCATGTAATGAAATTACTAGATCATTTTGAAATTACAGGACCTAATGGTTCTCATATTTGCATGGTTTTTGAAATTTTGGGTGAAAATGTATTTAATATGATGTGCAAATATAAAGCCATTTATAACACTCTTTCAAAAGAAATAGACCATAAAAAGAAAGATAAAAAATGTGGTTCCAATGGATCTTCTTCTAAAGTTGCAAATGCATTTAGTCTTGATGATATAAATTTCAATAAAAAAGGTTCTAAAAAGAAAAGCACAGTTTCGAAGCTTTCCCTTGGGTTGGTTGGGAATGGCAAAGAACAATCACCTACTCCAGAACAGCAAACCCAAGATGAAACACCCCCTAGTCCTGATGGTCTTCAAATATTTTCTCGTAACAATATGAAAACTTTAGAAGAAAAGATAAAGTCTTTGGATGATGGGTCAATCAAAGATTTGCTTGTCCAACTGAAAACCTATGGTGGACTTCCACTCATTTTAGTAAAACAAATCTTTAAGCAGATCTTTTTGGCTATGGATTACATACATCATTGTGGTGTCATCCATACAGATTTAAAACCTGAAAACATTTTAATCGAAATTAAAGACATCAGTAAGCTTATAAAAATGATTGAAAACGAAAAATTAGCCAAACAGAAGGAAAGAAAAATGTCTGAAAGTAGCAAAAGTAGTAAAGGCAGTTATTCTTTTGGAAGAAAGGCCTCTACAAACTCTTCTACTCCTTCTCGTCAATCGTCGTTTAAATTTGCAGGTTATAAGCAGTCTAGAACATCTATAAGTCGTTCAGTCTCACAAACAGGGAGTTATGGAGGTTACGAATCGCCCATACGGACTTCAAAACCTTTACTTTCTTCTATAACCTCTGACATCATTTTTAAGAATGTGTCATATCAAAGCGGGGAAACTTCACCTCGTTCATCGAGTGATGGACTAACTCATAGTCCAACAGAATATGTCAAGAATTCTGTAAGATCAAACAAGTCAATCAACGGGAATACACAAGAAGAATTTGTGATATCTGTAAAGATTGCAGATTTGGGTAATGGAACATTTGCTAATGAACATTTCACAAATCAAATTCAAACTCGTCAATATAGGTCTCCAGAAATCATTCTCGGCTACAAACACTGGGGAGCATCTACAGATTTGTGGTCGCTTGGGTGTATGCTTTTCGAATTAATCACTGGTGATTATTTGTTTGATCCTCATGATGGGAAATCATATGACAGAGATGATGACCATTTAGCTCAAATTATTGAACTTCTTGGCCATTTCCCCTCCAAAGATTATGTCTCGCAATGCCGTCATGCTCACGATTTTTTCAAAGTCCTGGGTTCCGATGTTAAAATGAGAAAGATTCCTCATTTAAAGATTTGGACTTTATCAGATGTTTTAACCGAGAAATATCATTTTAGCTCTAATGATGCAAATATGATTTTGATTGCAGATTTGATATCCAAGTGTTTGCTGTTTGATCCTAAAGACAGAGTGGACGCTGGTGCACTTTCCAATCATCCTTGGTTTGATAACTGTGGGGATAACGATCATTTGGACAGATCTTTTGAGACGAGAGGTGATGATGTTCCAGGGTATAGTTCTACGTATACTCTTGAAGAGGAAGACGAAGGAATCAACCTTGATATATAACTTTTTTTCACGCCGTTCAAAGGTTATTCCATGTATTATTATATTGTGTTTTTACATAGTTGCATTATATCAATTAATATTTTAAAATAAAGAAATGTATCTAAAGTAGTTGTGGTTAGTTATTCAAATTGCAAAAGAATGGGAATACACTTCTTTTATATCACAATCTTCCTCTGAATCGAGGTCAAGATATGTATTGTATGGCGAATCTATGGTGTGGTCTCGTACCACTGGTACTTTTGGTTGCTGTGACTCAGAATCGGATTCTGAAGACGACAATGGCACTGATTGAGCCTCTACTACCTTGGATGTTCTTTCTAAGTTATTTATCTCGGCAGAACTCTCTTCCACGTGCCGTATGGCTTCTATGTTTTGTGTTTTTTGTTCTTCTATAGAACTTTCTCCTTCTACCCTTTTTAAATCGTCAGTTTCCTCCACAATCTTTCCTTCTTCGCTATTTTCCTTCTTTTTGTTCAAATCGTATACAGACTTCATTTTGAATTTCTTCATAGGCACCAAATCCTCCTTCTCCTCGTCGTCTTCTGCATCCAAAGTGATCTTGACGGCCGGCCGCTTTTTCTTTTCTTTCTTGGATGGCTCTGATGGTTGCTCAATTGGCGTATTAATGCCGCTTTGCAAATCTTCAAAGTACGGAATCTCTACTATGGTGTCTACAATTTCCACTGGGAAAACAGGTAACTCTGAATCGTCCATCAACTCCCCATTATGAATAAAATTGACTGTATGGAAATCACCTTCAATGCATCCAAGCAATATATAATTCTTGTTCAATTCGGGGGCTTCTTTATAGGTTATAAAAAATGAATCTGCTGAGCTGTTGGGACCAGTATGGTGTTCTACAGAAGGGTCCACCACTAGACCCAAAAGTCCTCGACGGTTGAACTTCAAGCGACTAAATTTCTCTTGTGGAATATCAAAGTGCAAAGCTTTCTTACTGTTGCTCTGAACCAAAAAACCCTTCACAATTCGATCGAATGTGTGTCCATTGAATGACTTGTTCAAGCAGTTTTCGAGAAACCTGCGCGATGCGTGTGGGACCTCTTTTGCAAAAAGTCCAATAACAATATTGCCTTTATTGGTCTTTAGAATGATTTTCGCAGTTGTTTTTGGTTCTAAACTCATATTGAATCTATTTGAAAAGAACTGACCGTCAAAATGCTTTATTCAACTAATAATTCCACCTTTAAAACAACTTCAATTGGAACAAGCTCAAAGAAATGATGTAGAGAATTCCAAAATTAAAATAATAATAACAGAATCAAAAATAAATAATTCAGATCGTTTTCCAGTTGTCGGTTCTGCATACTTCTTGTTTACCCTTTGCTGTCTTTTTCAAGCGTGTCAGTAACTTCATGGGATCTTTAAAATCATTCATCAAGGCTGTTAGGAAGTCCAAGACCATTGCGGATGAGCGGGCAGTGGTGCGGAAGGAGTCTGCTGCCATCAGAACGGCGTTTAGAGACCCCAATTTGGATCAAACTCAACGTCGAATCAACATTTCCAAATTGTTGTATCTTTATATAATGGGAGAAAAGACCCATTTTGGACAGGTAGAATGCCTTAAATTACTTGCTCTGCCTCGGTTTGCCGATAAGAGATTGGGATACTTGGCCACAATGTTACTTTTGGATGAAAACCAAGAAGTTTTGACTCTTTTAACCAACTCCTTGGATAATGATATGCAACATCCAAATTCTTTTATTGTTGGATTAGCTTTATGTTGTTTAGGAAACATTGCTTCTCCTGAATTGGCTCGTGATTTGTATGCTAATGTAGAAAAGATCATTACTACAAACAATTTGTTTTTGAAGAAAAAAGCTACTCTTGTGGCGGCAAAACTTATTGAAAAGGATCCAGATTTAGCAGAAATTTTCTTACCTAAAGTATTGCAATTGGTAGATGACCCTCATCATAGTGTTTTATTGGGGACTTTAAGACTTATTCGAACCATCTATATTGATGTTGAAGCACGTCCTCATTTGGTCAAACTTATTCCTAAATTGGTCAATCATTTGAAAAGAGTTGCTACTAGTGGTTATATACCTGATTACGATGTTGTAGGTGTATCTGATCCTTTCCTTCAAGTCCTGCTTTTAGAAACATTGCGCTTATTAGCTACTGACCCTGATTGTCCTGCTGCTTATTTAGAATCGTTGAACGATATCTTGACTCAAGTTGCTTCCAATATTGACTCAGGCAAAAATGCAGCTCATTCAATTCTATATGAATGTGTGAAGACAATTTTTGCCATTGAATCTGATCAATCATTAAAGATTTTAGGTGTCAATTTACTTGGTAAGTTTCTTTCCACCAAAGATAATAATATTAGATATGTGGCTTTAGATTCTTTACTCACTGTCATTAATATCGAACCATTGGCTGTTCAAAGACATAGAGCCACTATCGTTGGATGTTTAGTTGATGGTGATATTTCCATTAGAAGAAGAGCCTTGGAATTGACTTTCGCCATCTTGAATGAACAAAACATTCGAGTTCTTGCTAGAGAAATATTACTTTTCTTGGAAAATTGTAATGATAATGAATTGAAACCTTATATTACTACTCAATTAACAATTGCAGCCAGTAAATTCGCTCCCAACGAAAAATGGCATTTTGATACTCTTCTTAGAATGTTGAAATTATCAGGCAATTATATCACCGCTGATATCATATCTAATATTTTGGCATTAATTATGCAATGTAATGATACTGAATTGAAAAAGCATATTATTGGCAAATTGTTTTCTTTATCAATGGAAGATCAAACTCAATTTGGTCTTGCCTTGGTCGCATTATGGAGTATTGGTGAATATTGTGAATTGATTCTTGAAGGAAATATTGAAGTTAACGAAAAACAAGTTCAAGTTTCAGAAAATTTGATCTTGAAATATTTTAATGACATAATGAACAATTCAACTTTTTCTGAACTGGAAATTACTCAAATTGTCACTGTGATCTTGACTGCGGTATTAAAATTATCTGTAAAATTCAGAGATCCTAATTCCATCGAAAAATTAAGATTAATATTACAATCCAAATCATATGATACCAATTTGGAAATACAAATCAGAGCCATTGAATATCAGGAGATTTTCAGTCAAAGCCTGGTTCTAAAGAAGGGTTTGTTGTCTAAAATGCCAGCTCCTCCAGTGAAGGAAAGAGAATCTCTTTCTTTACACCCAAATGCTAATAAAAACAGTAATAATTCTCATCATTCGTCATCAACTTCTTCTGCTTCAGCTAAGCAAAAAACAAATGCCATTGCAGGTGAAGATTTGTTGTTAGATTTGATGGATGATATCCCATCAAAACCAATTGGAAACAGTCAAAATAATGCTACTGGTTCTACCAATGCAAGTATTCTTGATTTGTTTAATGACCCCTCTCCATCTAATTCTGGTATGACTTCACAATCAGGAAGCTCGGCTCCAGTAGAGGCAATCCTGGCGTTTTCCAATTCTTCAATTCAAGTGTCATTTGCTGCAAAATCATTCAATAGTGGCCGTGCAGTGTTAGAAGCTTTTATTAAAACCAATGATTCAAGGGTTGAAATAACTCAATTTCAATTATTGATTGCCGTTCCTAAGTCTCAAAAGCTCACTATTTCTTCTACTTCTGGAGGAGATAGTTTAAGCGCTAGTAATTCTCAAATCACTCAAGTATTAGAAATAGAAGGTAAACCTGGAGCCAAAGTAAAGTTAAGAGTCAAAGCCAAGTATGTGTTGGGAGGAAATCCACAAGAAGATACATTTGATTTTGCAGGATTACTGAACACTTTATAGATCTAAGGTTTGATGCTTATTGAACATAATAAGTGATAAATGATATAAATAAAAATTAAATCAAAATTGAATAAAAGTAGAAAATTAGTAAAAGAACAAAATTCAATTCATACAAATTCTGGCTACAAAAAATTACTATAAATATCATATATTGTTTCTAATGGGTCAGAACACCAGAAGAAACAGCAGAAGCTGCGTCACTGACATCCAGAGCAGAAGACTTACCAATAACGTGTCTATCAGCAATTGGCTTGATAACGTTTTGGAAAACAACTTGGGCACCACCGAAAGCTGGGACACCAATGTAAATCAAAAAAATAGTCTTGAAAAGGAAGTAGAATGGGACCCAGTACAAGATAGCAGAAGACCAAAATTCAATCACATTTAAAAATGCGAAAACTACCCAATAGGTCAACAATTGAGTGTCATCAGATGTTGACTTGGTACCCAAAGCTTTCAAAGAGTAGTAACCTGGAATGACAAACCCAGCAATGTTGGATAAAAATTCACCAATACCACCGATATTGAGGAAAATCAAAATAAGGTAGACAGCACCAAATGCTAAAACCGCGTAAGAACGAGGTAATCCAGAGTGGTGCTCAAAAAGGCCTAAGGTGCTAATATGAGCAGTGTTCTAAAAGTTAGTATCAACGATATCAATGGTCGATTCACAGTAAAAGAGGGTATGAACACGATTAGGGGGGGGGGTTGCAAAAAAGAAAGCAATTGACATTCAAACATCAATCCATCTTCCAATCGCCATTGAAAGTACTTACCTTATCGATGTGGGACAAAAATCCAGTAACTTGATCTAAAGACATGTTGAGATGTGTTCAATTCTAAAAGTTGAGTGTAGAATAAGCGAAACGATAGTTGCTGAAAAGTCAAGTGTCAAACGGAGCGGCTGTGTGCAGGGTCAAGGGGTCAAAACATTCTTAGTGGGACGACCAAAAAATAAATATAAAAATAAACTAACTTGCTGTGATATTACATACCCCAAAGTCGATGATGTAATGGTGCAAAAAAGTGGAGATAGATCTCAGTTGCAAAATTGTTCTGCGTGTAGTGGTGGTTATATTTGTGTTCATGTGTGATAACTTTGTGATGTAGTTCAATTTGAATGTTCCAATGTTCCCACTTATAATTTGTGTTCATATCACCTTCACACTGTCCGCAGCTTTCCCAACTTGGACCAATTCGGTTTTCATAAATATTCTCTAATATATATTTCGCACTAATATTGAAAAATACGTTAAAACTAACACTTGGTTTTTCCATGATTAACTTTTAAGATCCCATCTGACTTCTACACATTCTTCTTTCTATTTATATTAATCTATTTGAACACTATACGCTCCATTATTTAACATCATCATATGCTTGAGTCCTTTCGTCGTCTATATCTATTAAGATTTTTTATGTTTTAATAAAATGATTATTTCTTTTTGGATTTGGCAGTACCTTCAAATCCCGCACGCTTCTTCTTATTTGCAGCAGCTTTATTAACAACTCCAGTAAACTTCTTAAGTTTTGGTATGTTCTTACTCTTCTTACCCTTATTTTCTCTTCTAGATTTCAAATTTTCTTCTCTTCTCTTGGTACGAGCTGCAACTGTATCCTTAACTACTTGCTTACGATCTTTCCATTCAATTTCACTCTTAAGCTTTTGTCTTTCCTTTCTTTTAAGAGCTTTCTTCAACAATTTTTCATCATCCTTAACTTTAACTCCTTCTGCTTGTGCTAATGCTCTATTCCAAGTATCTTTTTCTTGTTGCTTTTTTTGATCTTCAGGACTGAGATCCGCCAATCTCTTCTTTTTAGCATCTAATTTTTGTAAATGTGCTTTGATATCATTGTTGGCTGGCCCCTTCATTTTCTTTCTTTCAGCTGTAGATCTAAGTCTAGTTAAATCAGAAGTCACTCTACTTCCGTCACTGAAAACAATGTTCCCGAAAAGAACTTTATCTTCTTCAACTCCATTATCTAAATCCAGATCTTCTTCTTCATCATCTTCATCTTCATCATCTTCGTCCTCATCATCTTCCATTTGTTCACTCTTTCTCTTCAATTTCTCAAGTCTCTTTTGCTCATCTCTCTTTTTTCTTTCTTCCAAGATTTGTTCACGAGATTTAGGAGCTCCTTGAACTTTAGTACCTGGAGCTCTACGCTTTTCTTTAAGATTATTAATTTTTTCTGAAAGTTTGGCTCTTAATTTAGCCAAGTTTTCATCCTTCTTTTTCTTTTCTTCTTCACTGATCTTATTCTTTTCAGATTTCTTGGATGGTTGAGCTTCAACTTCATTACCTTCATCATCAAATATCAACTGGGTGTCAGGTTGAATCAATTTCTGATTTTCTGTTTCTTCTTTATCTTCTTCTTCATCTTCTTCATCTTCTTCATCTTCTTCATCATCATCTACATCCATGTCAGGAATTTCAATGTCATCATCACTATCTTCTGTAATAACTTTAGGGAACTTGGCTCCTGGTAAAACAACTTTTTTTGCAGTCTTTGCCTTGTTTTGCATCACATCTTTGGCACTAACATGCGAGTTGACATAGTCATCAGCACCGTCTTTGGAGTTGGGATCAAGCTTTGCTCTTTTATGCTCTTGTAACTCTTTCTTGGTCTTCTTCTGTGCTTGCCATTGATCTTGAGTAGCATCATCGTAATAATACTTTGCAGGTATTAAAGAGAGCAACCCATCGAAGGCTGAAGAATGGGTTTTGAGTCGTTCCTAGATGTTAGTAACCAATTATGTAGAAAGATAATCAAATTCTGATTTCAAATGTAGTATAAACAGACTTGAATACTCATTTTTTGTACATACTTCAAGCGATTTACTCATGGTGGTAAAAGATTTGTGAAAATAGATCCATCTCGGTTATGCAGGAGATGAGGTGTGTGTAGTGGGAGGTTTCTCCAAAAGAAGAAAAAAACCGACCTACACACAGGCAGAGAGGCGTGTGTGTAATACTGGAACGTGTGTGCAGTACAGCGCAGTTTTACATACTTTTGAAACCACCCTTATTTATCGGCCAACTCCATAGATACAAAATACACCTTACAAATGGAACAATTCAACTTTTAATGTTTTGTTCAATTAGAATTATACGAAACTTTTTAAGTGTAAAATTTCAAATAATTTAGTCTCTCTTTTACTCCTTTCTTGCTACTTTTTATAATCATCCAATGCCTATTTCCCGCTCTCCTGTCCTGCACACCCCCTCAATTATTCGATAAGAATCTCACTATCCAATTTTACTCGACATAACCTTATAACAACTTCTTGCTACGACTTCCTCAACGTTCAGAGATGGATTCAATTGCTAGCTACTTGATTGTATCTCTTCCTCAGTCCACCGACTCTCGTGACTGGTTGGAAAAGTCCCTTGATGGCGGGAAAGCCCCAGTGTTGAAGTTCAAATTAGACGACTTTCAAATTGGTACTTTGGACTCTTTAGTCCAAGAAAGTGAAGAATTGGCTAAATTAGACCAACAGTTAGCAGCTTCAGTTCTGAAAGTGGTAGATATCTTATCACTGGTGACAGAGTCTAAGTCTCCTAACCGAGCAGTACTGAGCAAACCAGTTCTTAGTTACGTGGAACTGTTTCAATGGAATACTTCAAAGTATAGATTAGATAGACCTATCAAACAATTGGTTAGTATTATTGCTAATGAGGCTTTAACTTTGGATAATGATGTCCGAGCCTCTTATCAATCTTATCAATCTGCCAAGTCCAACTATGTGGCTGCAGACAGAAAAAGAAATGGTGATTTATCGATTAAATCACTTCATGATATTGTTAAACCTGAACAATTTGTGTTAGATTCAGAAAATTTGACTACTGTATTAATTGCGGTTCCTAAAAATTTGGACTCTGATTTCAAAACTTCTTATGAAACTTTAACTCAATTTGTTATACCAAGATCTGCTACAGTAATTGCTAGTGATCAAGAATACAATTTATACACCGTTACATTATTCAAAAAATATCAACAAGAATTTATTACTTCGGCAAGAGAACATAAATGGCATCCTCGTACTGATTTTGTTTACCTGGAAGAAGCATTAAATAATTTAAGAAAAGAGTTTGATTTAACTAAGGCAACTGAATCTAAACTGAGAAATGATTTAGTTAGATTAACTAAAACTGCTTATTCTGATATTTTTGCTGCTTGGTTTCATATCAAGGCCATTCGAATTTATGTGGAGTCTGTTTTACGTTATGGGTTACCTCCTCTGTTTGACTGTTCTTTAATTAAATTTGAAAAATCTAATAAAAATTTGTCCAAGGCAAAGAAAGAATTGATTGAAAAATTCGGTTACTTGGGTGGAGAAGCTGTTGACAAGGGTAATTCCAATTTGCATGAATACGCTTCTTTAGTAGACACTGACTATGAGCCATTTGTTTTGTATGAAGTTGATATCATTTAATTGTTAGAATAGAATAAAAATTGATAATTAGTGCTTGTAGTGGAAGTGTGAGAGTAGTGGAAGTGTGAGAGTAGTGGAAGTGTGAGAGTAGTGAGAGTAGTGAGAGTAGTGAGAGTAGTGAGAGTAGTGAGAGTAGTGAGAGTGAATGTAGTGAGATTAAAATACTGATAGCCACTACACACTCCGCGCAAACGCACTCTATTATTTCTCATTAATGCGTGCGTTCTTCTCAATCTCAGCACCCTAAAATGTCAGACGAAGATGAATACATGTCGGAGGAGTCGTACGAATTCGAGTTCGAGGAGGATGATGATGATTCCAACATATCAGAAAAGGAAAATGAAGAGCTCTATGATATGGAAAACAAGTATTATGGAGCCAAAGTGTTCAAGAAAGATGATCCCCAACAAGCGATCAAGGAGCTCAGAGAAGTGCTTGATTCACCTCAAAACGAAGATAATATTGACTGGATATTCAAGGCATGCAAGCAACTAATTAAGATCAACTTGATGCAACTGAATTATGAAACAGCAACCGATTATGTCAAACAATTGATGACGTTTATCCCTAAAGTGAATCCTAATTACGCCGAGGATTCGGTAAGTAAGATATTAAACAACGCAGAGGCAATTGGGGATCCTTATGTTTCTCAAGTGTATGAAATTATCTTGGAATACTTGAATGAAGAAGCAAACTCGGGGTCCTTTTCTTCAAAACTCAGATTATGGCTTAAAATCAACACCCATAAACTAAACTTGCTTGTACAAGAGGATAAATGGGGCCCTTGTGAAGAATTATGCAATGAAATAAACTCAAAACTTTTGAATGCTTCTGAAGGTATCAAAAATACTTATTCTTTGGAAGTTATAGCGGCTGAAATCCTTGCTACTTTCAATAAACTGCCCATTGATCTTCCTAAATTGAATCAATTATACAAGAAAAGTTTAGGAATTTCATCTCCTGTGACTCATCCTAGAATAATGGGAGTTATCCATGAATGTGGAGCTAAGATCCAGTTCTATAGAGGCAATTATGAAGGTGCTAGAATTGAATTATATGAGAGTTTTAAGAATTATGATGAAGCAGGATTATCAACAAAAAACAAAATTTTGAAATATTTGACCTTGTGTTCATTACTTACTGAAAATCAGTTCAATCCATTTGAATCTCAAGAAACTCAATCATATACCCAGATAGCTGAGTTTTCAATATTGATTGATATTATACAGACTTATCATGATCTTGACTTAAATAAATTCAATGATCTTCTACTGCAAATGAGATCTAAAGATGGCATAGCGGAAGATGATATTTTTATTCATTCCACTAATATCATTCGTAAACATCTTAGATTAAATATTTTAGAAAAATTGTTAAAATCCTACAAGAGAGTCAAGCTTGAATTTTTAGCTCGGAAACTTCAATTATCGCATGAAGATTTGGAAAGTGTTGTACTTCAAAGTATCTGCAATGGGAAATTACCTAGAATCAAGATAGATTTCATTGATAATTGCATACAAGTGGATAATGAAACAGACAATCCTCCAATTATTTCGCCTATTTTGAATTCTGATGACTTACTTAGTAATGCTGCTTGTACCATTGCTTTACTGCATCAAGAATCAGATGAGCATTCATTGGAAACAACTCATGAAGCAACCCATGAAACTATATCAGAAAATGCTACAGTGGTTCATAAGACTGAAAAGGAATCTGCCGGACAGAAATTACGGTCTATTATATCATCATTTCATATCAATGGCCGGATTAGCAACCGTACTGGTCGAGATCCTCCTTTCAATCGGTTTGTGTTATATGAGCTTTTTGTATTTAATGCTGTAGAATACAATCGTCCAGAATCAAATCTACTTGATGATTGGCTTTCCATGTTAAGAAGTGGGATACCTAGGGCAGTGGCCGATGAGTTATCACAGAAAGATCAAGTCATGCTAGAGCAAAGAGTAGGATCTGTGATTAATTTACAGCAAGTTGCACCTCAAAATGTTTTACAGAACCAAGAATTAGACATTGAGAAACATTACGACTTAGATCAAACCAATACTTTGAAAGCTTGGAGCAAGGGTATTAAGCATTTTACCAAAATAGGATCTCCTTGGCTGGAGAAAACAGCACATAGAAATGCTTGAACGTTATATAAATTTAATCTTCACCATTTACCTAATCTCGACAACTTTGATGTAAGTGTAATCTCTACCCTAATTTTTCAATATATGCATGCATCAGCGTGTATACTTTTTTTTTTTTCCACTCTGGTGCTTTAAAAACATTTTGTCGCTGAAAATTTTTAATTCTTCTTCACTGTTGTTTATCTTCACAGTAATGCTAAAAGCGTATGTATGGACCCACAGTATACAATGATTAGAATTATTGCGTTATCGTCATGATTATTCCCTATTTTACAATGTCTTGGGATAAAATGAAATCAGCTAACACCTACATGAAGTATACTTGATATTTCTATTAAATGTTTCAATTACTAACATCAGTCAAATAAGATGCCCCACTAAGAGAAGAGGTGTTATGAATGTAGCTTGTATATACACCTGGAACGTAGTTTTTTAGATTATGGAAATTTTATTACATTGGTTGTCATGTTGGTTGGTTGTGATGCCTTCCAGCTATACGCCGTGTGGATAGTTAAGTGTATGGGATGGATAGTTAAATACCAGTACTGGTTGTTACTTTCCATGGCCTTAATTTCCTGCCCGTCACCAAAAACTTCTTCATAACATTTTTGATCATTTGCATGCTCGATATCTCTCAACTTGCTACAGAGATATCTGAATATTGCCTCACTTTTACCCTGCTCTATTTCTCTGTCTAAAAGTAACCCCCCCATAGCTGACCAACCTACTAGTCCCTCGGTGTTCTACACTTTTCTCTACAATCTTTACCAATATTATAGGCAGATTCGCACTTAAATCTTCGCTAATTACTCGCATTTCCTCTTCTTCACTTTGGATGGTGTTGCCTATTATCGCTGGGCTTGGAGCAGCGTTTGCTGCTTTGACTATCAAGTCGACCTTAAGCGCTATCAGAAAGTTTAATCACCTCACACCACAGATGATCGCCCTGCTAAACAACGTACGCTTGCATTCTGTAGAACAAATCAAAACTGATATTTTAAATGGCAAACGCCACAAAGACGCAGAGCAACATATATTCTTGATGAACAGATACGCCAATAAGAGCTTTGATGCCAAGATGACTGAACGAGAAGCATTAATGATTTTGGGAATAGAAGGTGACGACATTATGAAATTAGATAAGGCCATGTTGAAGGAAAGATACCGTAAATTGATGGTAGCTAATCATCCAGATCATCACGGTAGTCAGTATTTATCTCAGAAAATAAATCAGGCTAAAGACATGTTAGAGGAAAGTTATATCACCAAAAAGTAACAATATCAATACAATGAGGGATTCAGGATTAGTGCATACGGGACAAGGCATGTAAATAGACATATAGATACATAAACTCACACATATAGTTTTCAAATAACTTGTAAATCATTCTGTTCAATACAGGTTGGTTGAACTCTCAATTAACCTGTGTACCATTATACCTACCAAACTAATTTCTATAATTCTACATCTTGGCTATGATTATATCTATTTTGTGATCTATACTTCATTCATATGTCCATTAATATGATTTCCATTGGAATCCACAATCTCTGCAACATCTTCTCCAACAAGGTCATGTACTCTTTGAATCAAATCTTCTTTCAGTGGAACAGCAATGGCTTTTTGAACTGGTGGTTGAGATGGTTTATCTTGGCTAGCTTGTTTGGCCTTTTCCTTTCCACCTTCGAAATTCTCTCTGACCCTCAAATAATGTTCCAACTCTTCTGCACTCACAGAGGGAGTCAATTCATTCTGGGCTTTTTGGAAATCTTCCATAGTCACCAAAACATTAACATCTTCTTCAGTTGCAACGTTATCAAACCACCATCTTGTAGATTTAGCCTGTTTTCCCTCTTTCTCGAGTTGGATGTTGAATTCTTTGATTCTGACATCTACATCGTTGGCAGTTCTAGTCATTGCATTTAACATTGAATCTGAACAAAGAGCGTAGAAATCTGCACCAGTAAAAGTGAATGAACACTTGTGAGCAATTACATTCAAATCAACGTCGTCTGCAAGTTGGAATTTTCTGGTTAAAGCTTCTAAAATTTTAGCTTGCTTTTCATCTGTGTCGGAAATACCTAAATAAAGCATTTTATCAAATCTACCCGGTCTCAACAAAGCTTCATCAAGTAAATCAGGTCTATTGGTGGCACCCACTACAAAAACACCATCTCCTCCTCCTTCTCCCCCACTCATACCATCTAGTTCTGCCAATAATTGTGAAACTATTCTGTCCATAACACCTCCAGAATCACCTTGATTACCTCTTTTTGGTGCAACTGAATCTAATTCATCAAAGAAAATAACACATGGTTTGGCGTCTCTAGCCTTTTGAAACACTCTTCTAACATTCGCTTCTGACTCACCAATGTACATGTTAAGCAATTCTGGACCTTTCACACTGAAGAAATTCAAAGAAAAATTTGTAGCAATTGCCTTAGCAAGAAGGGTTTTACCAGTCCCAGGGGGGCCGTAAAACAAAATACCACTTCTTTTCTTCAAACCGTTATTAAACAATTCTGGATGCTTCAAAGGCATGTCAATAGTATCCAAAATTTCATCTTTGACTAAATCAAGCCCTCCGATATCTTCCCACTTAACATTTGGAATACGAGGTGCACCAATGGAGTCACTAAATTGATTTCTGGCTTCATTGATAGATTTATTAAAATCTTCTGGAATCCAATTGATACATCCACCGTTTCCAACATAAACTAGTTCTCTCAAGGAAACTCCTTTTTGAATTTTGACCTCTTTGGTTCTCTCAATGGCCAATCTCTTTGCATTTTTTATAATTGACATGAGATCTCGTGGAGTCAACCCAGCAGATTGTAAAGCCAATGATTTAAAACTAACATCATTACGTCTTCCAAATGGTACAAAAGACACGTCAAATTGATCGTCATCTAGGGATGTATCTTCTTCTGTATCCTCGTCATTATCATTATCTTGTTCATTAGTTGAGCTTTGGAAAATGTCCTGTTGGATCAAAAACTTAAATATTTCCAATCTTTCATTTTCATTTGGAACTCCTAAATCAATTTGAAACTTAACCATCAGCCTCACGCTTTCATTTAACTTATCGATATCATTGCAACTTAAAATGATAACCAATCTAGAATATTTCTCTAAATATTCTTGTAAAAGTTGCAATACTTTTAAAGATAAAGAAGTATTCATACCAGAGCCTTGTTCATTTTCATTTGTCTTGATACAGAGATTCTCGATATGTTTGAAATAAATGACATGGAAATACTTATCACCTGTCAGATCAGCAATTAACTTATCTATTTTTCCCCTGATCAAACCTATAGTTTTTAACTCTGCACCTGGATTAAGTAACTCAAAAACATCCAATTCGACTAAATTAAGTCCCAATGACAAGCAAGTTTCCCTGACCAATGTAGTCTTCCCGAGACCACGACTCATTGAATTGAGTAATATGGATGTTTTTAAATTCACCTTTCCATTGGCAGACAAGCAAGTCTTAAGAATTTTGTTTAACTCAGTAGCGTACTTGAAAACAGTTGGATCATTTTGAATTGCTCTTGAGTAAGAAAAAACTTGTGGAAGACCAAGGTATTTCAGCCATTGTGCAAAACCATTTTCAGGTAAAGTCACATAATCAACACCCGAGGAGATCATTCTTGTCTTATTAGGATCTATAATGAATTGTTTGGAGCTGTCTTGATCTTCACCTTGAACATCAGAAATCCTAAACCATGCCACTACATCAGGATCTCCCGCAGGTACAACTATATCGTCCAATTCTTGGCCCTCTTGTTGCAATAAATTGAATGTTTCGAACATGGTCTTGGAAAGTACAGAATCAAGAGTAACTGGAATATAATCACCTTCTCTAACAGCTTTTAAACTTGTATGAAATGAAGTTTTCAACGCAGCAAAAAAACTCTGTTGATAAGTCTTATCCATTGTAATAGGAGAAGCGACCCTAGAAATGGTAACAGACTTGGCGATTGGAAAAATGTTAGATAAGGGAAGGTTTCGTTTCTTATCTACGATAGAGGAGAATTGGATGACTGAATCCTCAGTTAAACCAAGGTTGACGATTAAAACCGGCGATAAATAAACATGGCCAGATTTGAAACGACGGTTCGGTTCCATAACGGTCCAAACTTTAACAGCCACGCTTGTGGTGCCCTTGGCACAAGATAGAGTGACAGTATCACCACTAAAAACCAGAAAATTCAACCTTGCCAAATCGGACGCATTGAGGAAGGCATATAAATCGTTATCCTCTTTTGAAGTAGACCAACTATCCAGTGGGATATCTAAACAGCGTTCCAATGGCTTGACGTTAAAATTGGTAGGTACAAACTGCAGCAGTGAAGTAGTTTTAGTAGCAAAATAGCCTGAAAGATCAAGAGATATATCTGCCTCCACTTCACTATCAGAATCGTCAGATTCGCTATTTGAAGAACTGTTTTCAATGTCATTACTGACATCATTAGCCAGCTTAATATTTACATGTTCATTCAAATGTAATCCTTGCGTTTGGTGTTCTTTTACCAAAACAATGGTAGTATTCATGTCCACCAAACCTTGGGAAACAGGCTCACATAACTTGACCACTGCATTGATATCTCTAATAATATCTCCCATACTTACCATACCACCGTTATGAACCAAAAAAGTATCTATAAACATAGTTTTAATATCTATATGATCCCTATTCACAAGCACATCATAAACATTGGGAGGAACTGCAACCATTAATTTATCAAGGGTTATTATCGATTCAGATGCTACTGGTTTGACCAAACAACGATTCAAAGTAATCTGATTGTCGAATTTAACCAAATTTGTATGGTTCACCAAAGTTACTGACAATGGAGTTCGATTGAAATGATCAATAGATGTGACTTTCAAAAGTTTAAACGTCTTGAAATAATCCGGTGCACCAATTAATTTAATCAACACATATTTGGAAATGGAATCAGAGTTAGGATCGTCAGGATTAGGAAACAATTTGGTATATAAATCCATCAGTAAATGAACGGTGTCGACTTCTTTGACAGTAAGATCATTGATGAAATTGACATCTGCAGCGACGGTTCTCGGCGGCCTTTTGGAAGCGTCTTTAACTGCGGAAGGCATTGATGGGCGATCTATAATGATTTTAGGGTTTCAAAACACTTAGACCTTCACTAGAAGTCCAATGATCTATTAAAAAACTTGGGGAATGACTGTTTTAAGAAAAATGACTTTGCAAACTTTGATGCCCGCGGTATGAGTCCGTGAACTTTGTGGGGTTGTCTGCATACAGCACCACACCCAGACTTTGAAAGTGTCGGTAAATGTCACTAAAATGTAGCTAACAAATTGGCAAAATGCGAACAAATTTAGGGAGACAAATAAGAGCAGAGGGCGCACGCTTATGCAGTCGTATAAATACAAAGATTGATGAGAAGAGACAAATTTTTTATTCTTTACTAACACTTTGAAAATTAAACCTTAGTTTTATACTGGTAGTGGTATTGACTTGGTAGATTCCCAAGGGATATGAATCACTTATCATTAGACGCGTAACATGGATGTCTTGGAACTCAACCATATCTACGTGGCCTTGTCTTTCATGGCGTTTTTGTTTCTTCTCTAGTGCTATCACTTATGATGAAAACTATTTTTTTTCTTCATACCGCCTGAGAGCTCGAGAACTCGTCTCCGTTTTGGGGGCATTGGTTCATTGCAATGAATGGTATGTTTGTCATAGTTACACTGAAGGTGAAAGTAAGAGAAGAACAAGAAGAGCAGAGGACGGGGATTATAGAGGACTGCTTTGCATGTGGACTGTTCCTAGTGATTCTGGAGTGATGGGTAATCGTAGTATGTGAATCGTATTACGTGAATCGTAGTATGTGAATTGTAGTATGTGAATTGTAGTATGTGAACTCTATTTAGTATTTGAGCTCTGGTTATTGTCTGAACTCTAGTTAATACGTGATACTCTATAGTAAGCTTATTAGTACTTTTGATTATCTGATTTATCGAACTTATCAAAAGCTCTTTGATTGTTTGAACTACACTTTAGCCTCTGATTTTACTTTAAACATCCTGTTCAGCAATCATCAACACTTTATACGGAAGTGCTCTACATTTCTACAATATTTGACTGAAAATCTCTTATTATACATTAATTAAAGTAATTTAAGCTTCATCTTCGTCAATGACAGTGGTGTGTAAACCCTTGGCAGTAGCAACGGAAACTGGTTCAACGTAAGCAAATAACTTTTCCTTGGCAGATTCTTCGTCGTTTCTCTTTCTAGAGATTCTTAATCTCAATCTGAATGGGGTACCTTGGACACCTCTCTTCCATAATTGGACGTTCAACTTTGGGTCTAATCTGACATCAGTGGTACCCATGTGTAAAGTGGCAAACTTCTTGATTTCCTTGACAGCAGTTGGAGCTCTCTTCTTGAAGTGACATCCATGCAACTAATATGTTAGTATTTACGTTAAAGAATTGAGTTAGGGGTTTGTTCCGTATAATGTATGCTAAGTTAGACAAGAGAGAGACCTGAAGCTTGAAAACCATATATCGACACTTTGGAGTGTAGATATACAATCTTCGGTGAGAAGCAATAGCTGCAAACAATAGAAACTTTCATATCGTTTTCAGCTACGCCTATGGAATGGGAACTTTCTACAGCCTCCATATCTCTCCCGTCTAACTCAGCATACACAACGAGAATGCTAACCCATCATGCCTGGCGCTGCGTCCAGGCAAAATAGACATACTCTCTTGTGCAAGTTGATAGTGTATTCACGGGTAACAACGTCTTGAACAGCCATTTTGATTTAGTTTGAGTGATGAAGAAGAAGTGAAAAATGGAAAAAAAATGCGAATATAGGTGATGGGAGGAGTGAGACGGCATGCAGGACGGCACGGAAAATAAAGTCCTACCAAAGCTTGACATTCGCAAATAATACGCACGTGATCGTGCCGGTTACCTCTAGGGTTCAGCCCTTGGTAGCTTTAGTTACTCACGCTACTATGGTTAACGATAAGCAGCCTGTTCACTCTAAGCAGTAGACTCGGTTGATATTTTCTTTCCATTCCGTGCTTAACAAAGCTAGACATTGTCTCAATTCAGAATTAACTGCGCTTAACCGGTTGGCCGGGTCTATAACCTCATTCGTTGTATTTGTTAGTTTCTTTACTTCTTTTTCTTCATCATCTTCATCATCTTCCTTCTGTTCTATTGTTACCTCTCCTTCCTCGCTGATTTGTAAACCATGATTGTTATTTAAATTCCAAACTCCCAATGTACAACATATTATTCGGGCTGAAATTCGTCCTTCCAGTACCAAATTCTGGATATCATCAACGGAATCAATGCTTTTGATATCAGACTTGGCAATTTCGTCTGAATTGAGCTGTGGGGTAAATGAATTGACTGAATATTTAAGAGCTTTTAAACTAGTTCTCGTAATTTGCAGGAATTTGACCTTCTGTTTCATATTTGATATTAACGCTTGATTTGCTGATAATAATGAAATTACAACAAGCATAAGGGTCAAATTGGAATAGTAATTGGAGTATAATTGGGACGAATCTGATACTATTCCTTGAGCGTTAAATCCAGGTTTATCTGCTCCTTGAATTACCAATTCGTACCTTAAAGACTCCAAATAATTGATTACCGTCAGGAAATTCTTGTTTATAGTTAAAACAACAATTACATCGTAACTTAAATTGATCAAATGTTTCATAAGTACAAGTTTCAGACCTTGAGACTCCAGTTTAAGTCTCATAGGATACGATAATTTATAGAATTCTCCCACCAAATGAACGTTGGGAATAGCAGCCAAACGAAGAATTAAAACCAAAAAATTATGTTTTATAGCTCCATCGTTGTTTCTAGGTAATGGATATATTGTAATTGAGCCGTTTTTGGTATGAGGCGTGGGTTTGGACACGGTTTGATTTTCCCTTAAAAACAACGTGTTATTAAGGTTGATGGCTTCTTTTTTGGCAAGACTGAGCTGTTTATTAAATAAATGTAAAGTCAATCGAATTTCCCATACCATGAGTTGTTGTTCAAACGGGATTTGCAGCCTTAATATGTTATACGTAGTGTCTATCAACTGCACGTAACTTGCCTTTTGTTGTAATTGCATCAATAAATCATCCACCAGTGCGGTTTCTGTGATTGTTTCGGGTACTTTAAGGAAAAGTGTCTCGGAACCCAATGACATGTTTATATGATTAATAAATACTTCAATTGACCGTGTATAAGCCTATAGAACTCAAATAACCAGATCAATATCAAAATAGATTTCAATATAAATGCGGATTTGGCACGCACAGATTAGAGTGCGCATAAGCGAGAATTCAAATTTGTAATACTTGTTAAATTCGTGAACATAAAGCTTGTGAATACTGCTTGTGTGTACCATCGAGGTTGGAACTGATATAGAGGCAGAACGGTGTTGTAATTTGAATTATTAGTTGAGTGTTCTCAGTTTTAAGCTCACTAACCAGTGCGTAAAGTGAAATTCTTACCGGTTTTCTATCCTTGGGCCCTTGGTTGCAACTACATACTTTCCATGGCCACACAGTACGGAGAGCTTATAGCACGGGCCAAGCAGCATCAACAGGACCAGTTGGAGACGTCGCAAAGCCATTCGCAACAGCTTCAACGCACGTTACGCGCAATCTTGGCTGTTAACTCCACCACTGAGGGTCTGCTGCTGTCTGCACTAGACAAAATCACTACCATTCACCAATTGAACTCATCCATTCAGGGACAGCTAGATAATGGCATAGCTAAGAATTTTGGCAGCCTTGTGAAGTCCAATAGAAAGCTAGAGCTTTTGATTAGTAAAACGTCCGAGAAGTTGGGAATTGATGAATCTGACGAGTCAGTTTCTCACGGTCGAAGCGTGCTGGATTCGCTTTTTCGGAGTGCTGAGCTTGTAGATCAAGAATTGAGAATCTTGGAGAACACTGTAAGAATACTAAAAGAAGAACGATGAGTTCTTGGTATGTACTTCGATCTTGTTTTCATTGCATTAAACTTAACAGCTAATATTCACAGCTTGATAATCTGAAATATATAGTTGAATTAAAATTAAATAAAATCATAATCCGTTAATCATTATACCTACTTTAAACGATTGGCTTTTATGCTCTATTTCTCTCATTATCTATTAATCTAACGTAGTAAATATGACGCGTCGTCTCTTGGTCAAACTAAAAAGTTGTTGTTGTTGTTGTTATTATTATTTATTGTTGTGTCGTAATCTTATTATACGGCTTCAGCCGTGTATGCGTTCATGCGAGGCCGCGAGCTGCTCGTTCCCATTTATCTTCAGCTATCCATCCCGCATTGATAATGTTCATCAAATCGTTCAAATTAATACGGGCGTCTTCTTTCAAAGTCTTTCCCTTGTTCACTAGTTGAGCATATATCACAGGATACAGTTCCTTTGGTATACTATCGACTAGACTGTTGTGGGTTCTGGAAACAATTTCATCTTCATCCAAATCAGTTGAAAGCCATTTGGTACGACGATAATTCCAAAGAGCATCTCCAATATTAAGTTCTTTTTCCCCTTCCATGGTTGAACTAGCACTATCTTCAAAATCATCCATTGATGCTTCATACTCCTTTCTCATTTCACAAACATCAATGGCTTCAAACGGTACTTCGAATTTGGTACTCAGAGCCAGATCGTCAGCACGAAGAGCAGCTTGAAGTAAACTTTTGACTGATTGTTCGGATATTTGAGTTAACAGTATTCCACTTGTAGTAGCAGATCCACTAACTCTTTGAGGAATACTTCGATTCCTTTTCTTATCTAAATACATTTGTTCTAAACTTTGCAGGTGTTCAAAATCTTCAAGAAATTGCTCTTCAGGGCTATTTATTTCACTACCACCTTTGCGAGTTAAAAGAATGTTTTCTAAATTGCTTTCGTTTTGTTGAACAAATAAATCCTTAACTGATTGGTCAGTTGAAAACACTTCGTCTGAGATGGTTCGAAGTCTAAGAAGTAAAAGATTACAACCAACACTGACTCTATGGAAAAATGAACCCACTTTCCCTTGTTTTCTTGATCTCTTTACTTTTTTCGATCCTACTGCCAAAATATCACTTGGATTTTTCAGGGTGGTTTGAACGGAATGTTTGAATACTTCAGGGATGGATAATGGAGTAGATGTTAAGGTTGGAGTAGAAGTGGTGGTTTCCTTATCTATGTAGGTGGTTGAAGAAGTCACCTCATTCATTTAATACTAGGTTGTGAAGAGAATAAGGGCTGTTCTCACAAGCTCATTCACTGACGATAAAGGGCTGTAAAAGAAAAACAAATTCCTTACGGTTTTTCCTTTACCACAAAGCTTCAATAGTTTGCATTGTGCGATATAAAGGAAAAAGAAAAGAAGGGAGGGAAAAAAAGAAAAAAAAATGACCCCCAGAGAAGCATTACAGAGACAATAAACGAGAGATAGGTTTGAATACAATGAAGATGAATAAACAGGGATAGATAATATGTTTTAAGTGAAGTTCAAAATTGTTTAGATACGCCCTTGGTTGCTGTTATCCAATGAATCCATGGCCGAGATTTAGTGCTAAATCGGTTTGCATAATTTTGCTTATTACTTGTTTGGGTACTTTAAATCTTTACAGTAATTGTTTAATATGCTTATAGTACGAAGAGCAGTTTTTATAGGTAATACAAAGGCGTTAACATTAGGTTTTTAAATGACTAACTGGTTTTGAATCCTTTCTATTTTCATATAGATGCAAAACCTTTTTAATTTCCCCTTATTCACATGTTTTTCCTTCAATTTGCTCTACTCTGTTTCGAATTCTTTAATTCTTTTAATGCTGCTGATTGTTCTGTTTTTTTTTTTTTTTTTTTCTGTTCCTTTTGTTCATGCGCCCACTGATACCTTTAATTTATGCTTAAACATTACTTTTGTTCGTTAATGTATCATAATTCGAAGGGGAGGCTTGGATACTTATTCAGCCAATTTAAATTGGTCCTGTTATTATCATCAAATTATCAACTTCATCTGTTAATTTTGACTCTGTTAATCACCAAATTCCAATCTCTACTCTACAATCGTCACTATTTATGATGGTATTTATCCTCTATATTATACATTAGTTTTATCGTCCGTTTCTTGGTATTTCGCCTTCAACTCTTCATAATACTTGCGATCGAACCTCCATCCTTGGCGCCCCTTCATGGTTTCCTTCAATTGCTTAGTATCCTCAGATGCTTCCGCTAAAGCATCCTTGATCAAGTTTTTGTCGCTAAGGTACGTACCACAACTCTCCCATTTCACATTTTGAACTACATATGAAAGCCCTCTATGTTGTTGATGATCAATCCAACTTCTTGAATTGATACCATTGGCATAAAATCCGTGGTAAGATTCAATAGGAGGAAGAAGTAAAATCGTCACACTAAGGTCTAATTCTCCATCTTGGAACTCTAAAGGTGTTATTATATCATTCTTCTTCCATAATGGATTCCATTCACTCAAATCAATTTGACCGTTGAATAATCCTAGGTGCAAGAGAACACTTATTATATCCGAATCATCACTATATATACCCCCAATTCCTCCCCAAAGTTTCCTATCCGATGGCACATCCTCATAATCTTCTTTGGAGTAGAAGAATTGTTTGATAAATCTATTAGGTATTTTAATTTCAAGCAAAGAATTGGAATACTGTATTGGTAACAGCGGTATAGCGGAAATATATTTGACGTTATAGTCAAATACTTTATCTGATAATTTGTCCAAAAAATTGCTTCGTAATTCATAAAACCTACTTAATTCTTCTGGCTTCAATCCCACAAGCCTTTCAAATTGAAGCGTCTCCCATGTTGTGGTAGGATTATATACAATCGTCCCAAGATTGTTTCTAATAGGGAAATATTCCCCCAATAACTTGACAAGCCCACTCTTATTGAAGCTGGTTGAAAGGCTGCTTGGTTTTGTAACTTGTTTATCATCTGCAACTCGTTTCTCCTTCATTTTCTTTTTACTAGGAGACTTGGTTATGAGTTGGCTCGGCAGAGAAGTTGAATTTGATTTTTCTGCTGAATTGGTAGGTTCTAGTTTATCAGTTGGGTTTAATGGTTGTTGGCTAGGTTGGTCATCGGCAGACGTGGGTTCTTGTTCTTTAGCTGTCACATCCTCCTTATTGACATCTGCTGGCTCTACACCAGTCTCGATTGAGGATTTCTCAATATTTTTATTCACCGCTTGAGATACTGACTCTTTCTCGTTTGCAGGTTGATGCTCAGACGGTGTAGTTGACTTCTCGGTATAGTTGTCCTGCTTTCCCTGTTCGGTGTCAATTATCCCCGGAATTGAAGCCAGGTCTGGGGTTGTAGTTGGCAGACCGTTATATTCAATGCCCGAGGGCTTTCTTTCGTTTGCTTCTGTAGCCATCAGGTTTTACGTCGTCTTGTTATAGTCCTACAATTAGTCAAAACACCTGGACACAGAAGAAATACATTAATGAATTCGCGACTTGGAGTGGGTTTGCACAAATATGCGTATGTGCAGTACACGCGAGTCTGCTAAAGAAAGTAATCATTATCAATTTTGGAACATTATTCGTCGCTGGTTGTACCAGTAGCACACCCATAATGAGTAATGTCACCTGCTCTATTGACACTGTAGACACTATATCCAAGTTTTTTGTTGCAAACAGGACACAATTGCTGTGCATTCTTAATACTAACTTTTTCACTTTTACATTCCAATACTTGAGAATGAAGCTTAATCAGTCCTACCTTATATAACAGACTTGATATTCTGCTATCGTACAATTCCTCTTTCGTATTTCTCAATGAGTTCGACAAATATAACCCAAGTTTGTTGACAGGGAAAGAATCAGGTATCAATGATAACACCTTAAGTATGGACATTTTAGAACCTTGTTCATTAAGCAATTTTTCAATTGGTTCTTCATTTTCTGTGACATTCACAAGTAAATCTTCAAACAATTTATGCAATAAATCTGTACCAGTTTTCGAATTATGGGGTTGGAAATAAATTTCGCAACAATATTCCATGGCAGCATTCAAATCATCCAACTGATTAAATAAAATGTCGATCGATTTCTCATGTTCTCCTAATCTTTTGTAAATCATTACAGTCAAGCGTAAAAAACTGATATTATCAGTAGGAATGGATTTTAAAACTGTCCATGGTTCATATACTTTTGTGGTACCTAAAAACTTGTATAATTTCTTGAATGTAGTTGTATTGGTTAAATTATCTGAAGTAATTTCCTTCAATTTCTTAAGATAAACCAAACATAACTTGGTATGTAATTTCTGTACCAAATTTTTGCTATGGTACTTGTAAATATGATCACTTTCAAATATGAGCCATTCCAAATATTTAATTGTCAATCCATCATTTTTGATCTCCTCTGACAAGAAGTCTATTACTTTGAAACTATCATAAGATTCACATTCGTATGAGTCATTCATAAACAAAAGTTCTCCATTACTGATCAACTCGGTTTCATCAATTAAAATTACCCATTTCCCAAATCTGAAAACCAAATTCAAGTTTTTATCATCCAATTTTTGAAGATATTGAATTGTTAAATTGGGTTTCCTCAAAAAATTGTCAAAATCATCATCGTGGTCATCAATTTTATCATGAGAAAGTTTGTATAACATGTCTAATGCTGCTTCATGTAAAGAGCGCCCGTAATAAAAATCTAAAAGCTCTTTAATGAAATTATGTTGCTGTTGAGAGTGTTGATGTAAATTTTGTAAAAGACATTCATTCACAATAGAGGAATCACATTGATTGTTTGGAAGTCTAAGTAATGGACCTAGCATCATAGGTCTGACGTAAAAGTAACAAAGAAAAAGTGAAGTATCTATAATTTTCCCCACAGTTGAAACATCTTTATTTTTGTAAAGGTCTTCTGGTTGCAATGTAACTCCATGCCATTTCAACTCAGGTTCATTATTGACAAAGTTTTGAAATATACGTCTATGTTCCGTTAATAATACAATTAAATTGCCCACGGCTCTATTGAATTTTTTAATAGATGGCGAACTGGTTTGAACTGTTTCTGTTAATGGTGCTGATTGATTCCGCTCGGTATCATTTTCAGTACTAGATTCATTAACAAAGCCAGAAGAATTCAATTCTTCTCGAGTTATATCCTTTAAAGGACTCTTTTGAATAGTGGACTTTATATTACTCGAATCATTCTTTTCCAATAAAATCTGTGAATTAATAAAATCAGGAAATAATGATAAAACTTCTTGAAAATCAATGATCCAATCAGACCCTATATCTACTAGGGCTTTATGAAACTGGGAGTATTTGGTAAAAATATAAATTGCCTTGGATTGGTGTAATTGCCTCAATTTCAATTGCTTGGTTTTCAAGTTATTATCGCTTTTTGACAAAAAGTAAGAGTTTTCTGGAGTCAATTTTGAAATCAATTTAATGGCTCTATCAATACCCCACAATGCAACATCTAAATCTTTGTCTTTAGGTTTGGGGATATCATTCACCTCTTTAGATTGTAAATTGGTGAACTCTTCTACTTGCTTTTCAATGCTTAAAGTGAAAAACTGAAAGATTTCTGACCCCGACCCAAAGTAAAGCAAATTCTTGAAATTGAATGTAGTGAACAAGGAATATGAATTGATTTGGTGTTGGAATCTTTGTATCAACTCTCCGTCTTCATAGTCAATCACCTCTAATTTTTTTGCATAAATAAGAATTATATAACATGGTTGTAGGTACATCACCTTGATTGGAATTGAGTTGGATTTGGAGGGTACCACTATAAACTGTTGTTCATTGGTTTGAAAATCCTGGTTGCGTTTAAATCGTACCATTACGTTGTCTTGAACAAGTAAGAATTCATCGCTATTTTCACCTATAGGAAGTATTTGAGTCAATGGGCTTGAACTGTTCAAACCAAAATAATTAAAGGAAGATCCCTGGCCAAATACATTATCTCCATGGAAAGGTAAATCCTTAATTTCAAAGTCAGAGTCCACGTCTATCATGACAAAACTGTTGAAAAGGCCCACCAACATTTGGGATTCATCGTATGGGCACACACATCTTAATTTTTCTTTGAAAGAAATCTCAGTGATCTTTTGGAAATGGATATTTGGTGCATCTGGTGCCAGCACCAAGCAATACACCACCACATGTTTTTTGGTGGCCAAAAACAAAAGGCGTCTACTTTCCATGTATGCCAAATCCACAAACCCCTTTGATTCTGGCAATTGTTGAGCCAATTCCAATTTTCGAGACAAGCTTTTATAAATGTTAATCGATTCCAGGTCTGCCACAGCTACAATGGTTGAAACTCTCAGAGTACTCTCATCTGTTGACGAGTATATTTTTGAGATTTTGGAAATCGAGAACCCATGCTCCTTTTCCATTGAAACATCTAATTTCATACTGCTTTTTGAGAAGAGGGTTCTTATATCATTCAAAGAGCGATATGATTTTAAAGATGTAGCATTGGGGGTATTTATACTACTATTTTTGCTTAAAGATTCATCTTCGGTATCTGATAAAGAACCGTCTTGTAAACTGTAGACATAAACACTACCAGTGACCGTTCCCACCCACAATTTATGATCAATGTACAGAATATCAGTACATTTTGTACCAGATGCCAAGCTGAGTCGGCTGCCGGGCTTGACAACGTCGATATTCATCCAGTTATAGTACAGTTACGGTTGGTTCAAAAAATAAATAATATGCCAATTTCAAACTAAATGCGATTTTTATCACTTACGCATACACACTATGTTAGCATGTTGTTACGACTACTAAATATTTGAATGAATATAACTACAGTGAGATTAATCTAATAATATGTATATAATTTAAAATTCTTCAAACTGTTGTCAAAAAGTTAATGACTCCTGAACAATATTTGACTAAACTATCCATATCGTCCTTTCTATTATCATTGGCTTGACCCCAAGCTTCAAAAGCAGTCAATAAATTCTCCTCATTAAAAGTTTTGATAATATCTCCGTGATTCTTTAAAAACAAAGAGAAAATAGCTTGATATAAATCATAATTCAAATTCAGTTTCAATCCATAAGTTAAGGCTTCAATAAATGCAATTATTTCAGTAAATGGAGGTAAAGTATTAAGAGATCTAATTTCAAGGTCTGTAGTAGATGGTGCAAGACCAATAAGATGAGTCAAAAATTCTTGGTAATCTTGAGACTTTTGACCTTCACGAAGTAATTTGGTGAAATTAGATTCAAAAGAATGTTGATCATCAGACTTAAGCTTACGAAGTTTGGAAGTTGATTCTTCTTGCTCTTGAGAGTTGGTTTGATCTTCATTTGCATTTTCACCCAATTCAGCTACAGATGCTCTGTCACCAACAGCTTCTCCAGTTAAAGACAAAAAGAAAGGAGCATTCTTAGGTTTGGTGGGTGCTTCCTTGGGCTTATTTCTTTTTCTGATAGTATCTAAATGTAATAAAGTGCTGTATTTACTTCTTGAAGGATCCATTGCTAAAGTGACTAAATCTTCGTTGATTTGTGCCACTTCTTTGGTGGCCTTTAGAAGGTCAATGTTTAGATGAGAGTCATTTTCTTGATCTTCATCTAATGCACCATCTAACATTGTGGAACCACCTTCTCCAGAAGCATTTGGAAGTAAAATATTAGAAAATTCTTCCTCTTCTACATGTCTAGTAGAAATAGCTCTGAATTGAGCTCTATTGGTCCACAAGAAAATACCGTTACCACTGACATGTGTAGTAGCAATAACATCACCAATAGGAGAAAACTTGACGGATGTTGCAACATTAGGTAATCTAACCCCATCGATACAACCACCAGTTGGTAAATCCCAGGTTCTTAAGGTAGCATCTAATCCAACAGAAACAATCCATCTTCCGTCAGGAGAGAAGTCCAACCCAGTGATTCTGTTTGAATGACCATATAAGACTCTGATAACCTTTTGAGTAATTACATCAATAATCACTATACTGAGATCATCCAATGTGCAAGCAATTAAATCTGAATTCTTATGGTATTTCATGGAAGTAATAGGAGCTTCTAATTGTAATTTTCCTAAAAATTTCAGTTGAGTGAAATCATAAAATCCAACAATACCATCTAAACCAGTACTAACCATTTTTCTATTCATACCATCAATGGCTAATCCAGTGACTGCCTTGTTTTTATGAAGTACGTACTTCTTACGTATTAAACCAGATTGTAAATTGTATGAGCCAATTCCACCTTTGGAAGAACCAACAAGACCAAAATTTCCACAATGAGAAATACAAACACTCTTTGCCAGTCCTCCATCAATGGTGGATAATTGGTAACGACCCACTCTTTTATTCTTACCACTCCAAGTTCTGACAAAAGCTTCATCTTTATGAGCAGTTAAAACATTTTCCCAATCTTCTTCTCTTGCTGAAGAAGTGGCCATACAAACAATTTCTGGGAATTTTTCCTTCATACTTTGACCTGCACGTTTTTTGTCACCAGCTTGTGCTCTTTGTGATAACTCCAGAGATTGGGCATCTTTTCGCAAAGAAAAAGACCATAAGGAACGATCTCTGGATGCACTTAAAATGAAATGAGACTTATCTTCTTGTGGGAATTCAATAGCTACTGGTGGAGAAGAATGACCACCTCTAGATCTTAAATGTCTTGGTGGAGGAACCACCAGAGAGTTGGAAGTAGAAAGTGAAGGATCAAAAACGTATTCTTTCAATTGATTATCTGCACCGTTAGTAATAACGATTGGTTGACCATTCAAGAACTTAGCATTGGCAACACCACCATGAGCTTCTTGATGAGCATTCTTCAAAATATGCACACGAGCTTTCTTATTCAAGTCGTAGAAGAAAAGATCACCGGTACTTAAAGCTGCAACTAAATGAGGAGCTCCATCAGTTCTAAAAGATACAGAAGTGACTTTAGCAGGTGCACCAGCATTTACATTGGCGGCAATTTCATTCAAGATTTTATTTTTCTTAATATTGTATAAAAATACAGTACCAGTGGAAGTCCCCACTGCTATGATATCAAGAGCAGGTGCGTATTCCAACACGGAAATGGAGTTTTCACCAAAGGAATGTTCTTTTGATTTGAATAAGAGCTTACCAGTTCTGATATTAAAAACAAAAACATGCTGAGTAGTGGCAACAACCACTTTGTTTAAATAAGTAGGAGGGTGAATTATATCTACAATGGGACCATCCAATTGACTGTTGATAGCAGTGATTGTAGTGTATAACTCGGTAGCAATCTTGGAGCCAACAGGCTTTTTGAACACATAAATATTGGTTTCGGAACAGGCAACAAGAAACTCTCCTAACACCATAATTTTACAAATGATTTGCGAAGGGTCATCTAAAGACAAGGTTGCTTCAAGCTTACCTCTCTTGTAGACACCAATATGGCTCCCATAAGAGGCGTAGACATAATGGAAGTGAGTGGCCAAAGAAGTGATCTTGGAAGGGGTTTGTTGTTGGGAAACAAAGAGGAGATGCAAATTGGCAGCATCATAGATCTGGAACAAACGACCCACTGAAGTAACCACGTAGAAAGTGGCACCAAGAGTACCGATTGCAAACGGAGTTTCGTTGGATACATTCCCTATGACTCTGAAAGGAGAAAACACCCTTGAAGGCTTAACTACCAGCTGTGGTTGCTGTACTTTTCTCTTCTTTTGTTGATCAGACATGTGGAATATGAGTTAAGGAAGAATAAAAATCGGGTTATATGAAGGATGAGATGAGAGATGAGACGGTGAAAAATTACTGATTTTTATTTTTTGATTTGTGAGGGTGTGATGGAGGGAGACAGTGGATAAGAGATAGAGCTAATGTATATATATGTGGTAGATTAGTATCTTGGTAAAGTATTAGGTTGTTAGATTGGTGGAAAGGTGAAAACGGTGAATGAGGTGGTTTCAGTACTATATCGGGGGGCTTGAAGTTGACTTACAGCGATCTCGTAGTATTCCAGCAGTATATGGGTGTATGGATTGCGATTTACATATTCTTCTTTTACTGGCATCATACATTAACAAATTCCATCACCACTTTTTCTTTTCATCGTCTTCATCTTTGCCAAGTAACCCATTTTGCTTCCCATAAACCCCATCTTTCTTTGCAGCTCGCTTAAACCCTTAAATTACACACCGAAGGTCCTCTTTACCACTAATTTTCACTGTCTTTGTTTTCGGTTGCATTCTCCCGCCAGGATCGTACTTCCTATTTGATCTCTTCGCACCTGAAGCTCTTTAAATCTTTTTTTTTTACTTGTATTTTCACTTTACTTTTGCATCTTCATCTCTTATGCCAGAGAAAAGACCAGGCGACGAGCCCGAAATTGGGGACAAGAAACCCAGACATGACCATTTTGCCAAGGGAGTATGTCCCATCAAGCCGGAATACATACTTCTGCAAGAAGAAGTGAAGGAAAGCTACAATGATGATGCTGCTGAAGGTGGTGATCGAGAAGCCGAACCTTCAGGGAATGGTAAAAACCGTAAAAAGAGAGGTCAAAACAAAAACAGAGATCTTAGACAGAAGCATGAAGAGCTCAGACTTTGTTCCACTCTCATAAATCCCGATGAAGAGAAAGTCTGTCGTTTTGGACCCGAGAATTGTAGATCAACTCACGATATAGATGACTATTTGAGCAAAAAGCCCGTAGACATTGAAGGGGTTTGTCCAGTATTCAATGCTATTGGATATTGTCCAGCTGGATTGAAGTGCAGATGGCTTGGATCCCATTATAATAAGGAATCAAAGAAACTTATCAAGGATTTGGAAAAAGTTGAAGAAGCCAAAACTTCAAAATATGAAGTCAATAAAATTACCAATGAAGCTAAGATTTTACTTCAAAAGAAAAGATATGTTTTCGAAAAAGCTGGTCAATATATTCCTTATTTGGACAGTAAAGTCCAACATGATGAAAATGATAAACCTGCTCAAGAAAGAGTGAAGGAATTACAAGCTGAATACGTTGAAGCTCCTTTCAAAGTTGCTGAAAAGAAGAAGTTGAATCTTAACAGAGCCAAGATTGTATCCCCATTGACCACCGTAGGTAATTTACCTTATAGAAGACTTATGAAGACTCTTGGTGCAGATGTTACTTATTCTGAAATGGCTCTTGCCTTACCACTTTTACAAGCCACCAATGCAGAATGGGCACTTCCAAAGGCTCATGTTCTGGAATATCCAGGTTTTGGGGTGCAAATTGCCACTGCCAAACATTGGGCTGCTTCTAAAGTTGCAGAAACCATATATAGAGAAACCAGTCATGTTAGTGAGTTGAATTTGAATTGTGGTTGCCCTATCGATCTTTTGTATAGACAGGGACAAGGATCAGCTTTAATGGAACAACCAGCGCGTCTTCTTCGTATTTTGGAAGGTATGAACGCTTGTCTGGGTGATATTCCTGTCACTTTGAAAGTAAGAACCGGTACTAAAGATGGTCATCTTCTTGCTAAGCTGTTGGTCAACAGAGTTCTTGGACTGAACCATGTTGCAGCAATTACCCTCCATGGACGTACTAGACAGCAAAGATATACCAAGGAAGCCAACTGGGATTACATTGGTGAAGTTGCTCAAGTTGTGCAACAATGGAATGCAAAGAAAGAAGAAGATAAGGAAACCAGTGATCTTGTTGCAACTCAATTTGTTGGTAACGGTGACGTTTACAGTTTTGAGGATTGGCACAATGCAGTTTCTATTCCAGGAGTTGATTCCGTCATGGTGGCTCGTGGTGCTCTTATCAAGCCTTGGATTTTTGAAGAAGTCGATGCAGAACAATATCTTGATAAATCTGCCACTGAACGTTTAGAATACATGAGAACGTTTGCAAATTTTGCATTAGAACATTGGGGTTCAGATGAATATGGTGTTGGATTAGCTAGAAGATTTATGTGTGAATTTATTAGTTTTACTCATAGATATGTTCCTGTTGGAATAATGGAACGCTTACCTGCTAAATTGAACCAAAGACCTCCTGTTTGGAAGGGGAGAAACGAACTTGAAACTCTTTTGGGATCTACTGATTACAAGGATTGGATCAAAATCACAGAAATGTTTTTAGGTCCTGCCAGTGATAACTTTACATTTTTACCAAAGCATAAGAGTAATTCGTATGATAAGAAATAAAGATAGATAGATAAAATAGACTTAGTTGTCTTGGACACTTTAAATATGAAATGAATAAAAAAATTTCACCCATAACTACAGTAATTGCGGTCAAAAATTCGTAATGTTTAAATATATAGCCATTGATGTTAACTGTTTAAGCCTTTCTTACACCAGTGGAAACAGAATCATATTCTTCACTCAAACTACCGGCTTGAGTTTTTAAAATCAGCAAATCTTCATCCTTCTTGGCCAATTTCTTTTTTAATTCAATAATCTCAGCAGAATCCAGACCTCCTTTCTTTAATTCTCCGTTGGCCTTCAAGTTATCCAATTTATCCTTGGTAACGATCAATTCAACTACCAACAGATAAGTTCTGGACAAAATCAAAGTCAAGAAAAGGGTGAAACCACAAAGGTACATGTTTCTTTGAGCGTAAAATTTACGTGCTTGAACATCAGATCTATCAGTGACAATGTTGGAAGGAGCAGCTGGATTTGTCAGGAATTGTTCCAATTCTTGAGTCACAGTGTAAACACGATTCATGGAATCAATGAATAACACAAGAATGAACCCTAATACACACTTAAGACCCATCTGGAACTGTTCATTTCTGAATGGGGCGCTAAAAGTGGTAAGAACCTTTCTTCTGATTGCCCTTGGGAAAGGTAAGGACAAAACGGTAAAAAAAGCCATTTCTACGACAAGCAAGCCAAAGACGAGATGATAATATAAAGCCATGATGATAATTGAGGTTAATTGATGTTAAATTCAAGAAGTTTTGCAAATTAACAGCACAGCGAAAGTTGAGAAAAACAATTGATTAAATGCAAAAAAGATAGCAACCAAAGACTAAATAATAATAGTGGAAAAAAAAAAAAAAGACGAGCACCTGAAGTCGAAGAATGTAGGCAATAGTGTATCTAAGAGTTAAACAGGGGGGATGAAGCACGCGAGGTTTTGTGGAGATATGCGCACGCTCAAAATAAAGTTTTTAGTAGTGTGAAGGATGTTTCATTGGTGTTCTTTGCTAAAGATGAAGAAGTCTCTGAGGATAGAGAGTGAAAAATAAATAATAATACTAAATTTAGGTCTAACGTAATTCATGTTGAGTATACAGGTGTGATTTATTTATACCAGTAGACTCTATTCAACACTCTTCATTTTGCTCCATTCTGCTTCATTCTGCTTCTTCTCTATATCTAAACTTCATTCAAACTCCATTTAAACTACATTGTGCTTTATCTTTAGATTCAAACTACATTCCACTTCTTTAGTCTTGTAGATTGTATATATTTATATAGTGGATCGTTCGTTGATCATTCACCATGAATAATTATTAGTGACAACACAGGCTTCGCTGTAATATTGTCAATGCTATCATTATACGATATAAATTCGTCGATGTTGGTATTAATACCTGGAAGTATCTTTGCCGTTGAATTACATTCCTAATGACACTTTAATCGAAAAAGTGACCAAAAATGGTAAACTGATGAAAAGTAATGAATATTGGAAAATCAAACAAACTGCAAGACAGTCCATTTGTAAATGATCATCCAGGGTAGGATCAGTATAAAACGCAGTGAAATAAACCAATGCTGTAGCACTAGGTAATCCATACTCCAATACACTGATGAATCTAACAAGTTTATCGTCTCCATACCATCCTCCTTTTTGAAATCCTGTGGTAAGACCGACTCCAATAATTGGAATAATCACAAGCCTAAGAATAGTAACCGCAAGAGCAGTTTTCCAAAATCCTTCGGGCATCTTTTTAACTTGTAATCTAGCAATAGTTGCCCCTAATAAAATTAAACCCAAAGGAACAGATGCTGCACCAACATATCCAGTGAAATCCATAATAAATGATAACGGAGGTTGTCCGTCAGGTGCTGTATGAATATGAAAGTTTGAAGTGGTTACAAACAATGCTTTTAAAGGTGGAGCCATTGCTATGGCAAGAGCTAGAATCAAAGAAACTGAATTGGGAGCAAGAAAATTTCTTAAATTACCAACCATTTTTCTCCATAAAGGCTTTTTGGCAACTACAGAAACTCCATCACCATCGGTGTCTTGAGCCATCGATGCTGTTTTTTTCAATTCATGAAATTCGGAGTATTCATTGATAACATCATGAATATCTTCGGATCTCATTCTTCGCATATCCGAGGCTCTTGATGAGGTCAATCGAAGGTTATAAAGTGTAGGATGAACATCGTTTTGATTGGTTTGAGAAGGAGCCAACAGCAGGATAGACATTCTTCTATTTCTTGAAGAGCCTGTGGCTGATGCTCTGTCCACATTAGTGTCTTCGGCGGTGACCTCTTGTGGTTGATTGGGCTCGCTACACACCAGGCCTGACATTGACAGTCTTAAAGAAGTTCGCAGAGACCTAGAAGTGTAAGTTTTGGCCAAAATACCCGGCGCGGCTCCAGGTGAATTATCACTAGACTCTGAAGAATCAACATCATCATTTTTGTCTTTCTCCTGATCGTTGTCGTTGTCGTGGTTTTCTTGTTGCAACTTTTGTTGTTGTGTATGATTTTCTACATCGTCTTGACCCTGAGCGTCTTTAAGGCTTTTCTCTTCATTAGAACCAGTCTCTTTTTCTTGATCAGTAATTGGTTTTAATTCGTGTCTGAAATCCCATTCAATTAATTGATAAAGACCCAAACTAAATTGGTAGAAAATCTGGGATGCCAAAAAAATACAAATATAAGCAACTCCCTTGTTTCCCTCGGCGGTGGTAAAGATATCTCCTGCTTCGGATAATGTTTGCATGTAAGCAATAGGTAAATCAGAGATATTTGGGAATAACCCCACTGAAATAAGACCTCCTAACCATCTTTTAGGTGATCTAGTCACTATACTGATCACAAATGCCAACGTACCTCCTACAACAAACAAAAGAGTACCAGTAAAGAAAATAATACCCAAATTCTTGATATCAGAACTTTTCAAGTTGGTAACAATTTTATTGAAGATCAAACAAGGCATAATTGCAGAAACAACTATATCTGAAATATCTCTAGTAGTGGGAACAGAAAGAATATTCTTTTTAGCCAATATAAACCCCATTCCAATAATAAGGTAGATTTTAAAAATGGGTTTGACCGCCAGATAGATCACTTGCCCTACGGGAACAGACATGGTGGTGGCGGATTGTAAAATGGGGGTTTAGGGCAAGCTAACACGAGTCTTTTTGAAAACAAATCAGTGTTACTTGGATTTTGGTTTCAAAGAATCAATAGCCACAGAGTATACACCTTTTTATCAAAGGTCCAGCTGGATTAATAGGAAGAGGGTTCCCGGAAATTATGGTTCAGTTATTCAAAGAAGACAATGCCCGCTTGATTTCTGTGTAATCTCAGTCTCTGGAGCTGGCAAATAGCTTTTCAAATCAAGGTGTCCGGAAAGTAGGCACTGGGAGGATATTGTTGAAAAGAACAAGCAGAAAAACTGTTTGGAAGTTTATGTATTATGGGATGCGTTTAAAAGATGGAGAGGCTACAGGAAAATGAAAAAGAATTAAAAAATAAATGAAGCAAAATAAAAATTTAACCGACAGGTGATATTTACAGAGTAGCAGCCATCTGAAACAGCGGTGTTTTGACACTTTAGAGGGATCTGATTAGTTTTTTGGAATGCTTGGAATATATAAACACTGGCAAGGACGTCGAGACTTTTGAAAGTGCAATGAATAGACTTACTGGTGTCTTTTTTTGCAACTATCCAACGCTTCTACTTGCACGTAGATAAGGCTCTGAAAATTTATTTTTTTGCACTCTTTTTTTTGCACTCTTTTCTTTGCTTGCGATCTATGTTGACTGTCGCTAAAACTGCCAAATATAGGTGTTGGAGGCTATCGCTAGAGATTAGAACTTGGTTTGAATTGGGTTTGTATTGGGTTTTGAACAGGTTTTGTGTCTTTGCATGAAGTATCCCGATATCTGATGAGGCTCCGGTAAGATTTGATTGCGCTTGTTTAAGGTTCAAGTGAGGTGTGTCTGTTTGCAACCTTTACGTGGGGCACTAACGTTGCTAAATTCCCCTCGTACCCCCACGCGTGGCTTGACAGGGTGGAGGTGCTGGGGAGATTGACGGAATAACTTATGTGCAGTATGTTACGGTTGATGGAGAGTTTCATAAAACCAAAGCAGCACGTGACTTCTGCTTGGATTTGTATGCCTGCCAGTGTTTCTATCCACTATCTGCAGTATAGTTACGAGCAATGCCAAATTTCATTTCAGGCAAAAAAAGAAGGAAACAAAATTAAAAAAAATATTCGGTCTGCGAATGGGAGTAAAGATCATGTTCTGCAGATAGTGTCATAGGTCATGCCTGCTGTCTCCCCGATTAGATTGATCGTCAAATAATTAGATAATTTTAAAATTAGAATATATGCAGGAATTTCCGTATCTAGTTAATAGGGTGCATTGCTCTACGTATGACTACACTACAGAAGCAAAAAGGGATTAAACTCGATGATGATATATTCAGTAAAGTAAAGTTAAAGGCAATAGGTCTATGTCAAGACGACATTGAATCGAAAATTGGGAAAATTTGACTAAGGAAGTTGCAAAAAGGTCGTTGTGATGTGGGTTGGTCGTAGTAATGTGTGATTTATTATGCAAAGAATGTATGTGGGTCAATATTGATTGTGGTGGAATTTAAGCAATAGAAACAATAAAAGGGAAATTTGATGGAAAAAGTGGGTAAGCATTATGGAAAGAAAAAAGAAAGTGAAATATAATAGACAAAAGTTGGGTGAAATCATGTCATTTCTTACCCCTTAAATCTCTCCTATTCATCCTTAACAAGGCTAAATATCAGTAAAGATTTGAGGTGATATGGTGCTTAAAAATCGATCTCTCGTTTTTTCGTTCCAGATAAAAAATAAATGAAGGGTCATCATCAACGTGTGAATAATAATTCTTTTTTTTTCTTGTCCCTTTCATATCTTAGTTCCCTTATTATTACTTTAAAGTAAAATTAATTAACTTCATACTTGTATGTTCATACTTGTATGTTCATACTTGTATGAACAGTAATCTATTCCTCTTAGACAATCTTGGTCCATGCACTTGTTTCACTTGTACAACATCTTCAATTATACAAATCTTAGCAAATTCAATTTCTTCCAAAAAATCTTCTTCTTCTTCGGTCACTTGATGAATTGCTTTGGTAGATTCTTCCTTTTCTGTACTCATTGATACAGAAAATACCGATTCTGACAGTGAACTATTATCGTCAGAAAAATTAAACAGATCGTCCATGTCACTACCTTCTTCCAGTAAATATTGATGAGTTGCGGATTCGGTTGCTTTAATAGCTTCCAGTTTCATGTTTTCCTGCATTTTCGGGGTCCTTCTGTTGGGGGATCTGGCCGGGATACTTTGTTCTTCTGGTGCTTCTTCAGTATATCCAGCGAGGATTTCTTTAATAGTTATAAGGTCGGCTAACATTATTTATATAATCTTAGCTTTGATATTTGTTGTAAAATCTTTAAAATGGTCAAATGAGGGTTCAAAAATTTAATATAAATGAAATCTTTGTCTCTTTTATTAGCTTGATAAATTCCCTGTATTTATCCCCTTAAATGTTGCACGTCTCAACAATAGATGAGCAAAAATAAAAAGTTAAGTTAATGATTATATAAATAAAATCGCACACAATTCTAAAAATAAATTAATCAAAACACTAGGAGGTGGAAAAGCAAAGTTGTCAACAGGGCTGTTCGGGGTTGAATTTCTTTTATAGAATAAAAAGATTAGAAAAAAAGATGTCCTTTTCTTCTAAATTTAAACTTGGTTTTATTTGTTTTGCTAAATTTGTAGAAAAAGGGGGGGAATGGAAGGGCAGGAGTTTGACTTTATATAATTTCAAATGTTAGCCAGCATTTACCAAAAATGTTAAAATTTTTCCAATTTATGACATTTGACATTGAGGCGTAATCATAAGTATAAAATTATTGATCTTTTAGGAGGGCAAGTATATTCATATCTTACATTAGCTAATTTTACATGAACAAACACGATTTCCACACTTCTTCTAATCAAACGTTTATATGTTCTTGGTAATTTTTGATAGCATTGAGAAAATCTTAATGTGTGCGAAACTTTAACTTGCAGGTAAATGCAAGCTATCTTTGCCGCATTAGGAAATTCCCAGTTTGACATGAGGTTCTATATCCATGCCTAAAACGTGTTAAGCAAGGAATTTGAATGAATCTCTGTAAAAGAACTTATCAAACATTTCCTGTTATAGAAATGAGTTGTAAAAAATTGTTGAATAATATTCACGGTTGATCGATTAACTTACGGTTCCTTAAACATGATCCCAACGGTTGTTCTGTTGTGAACGTGAAATTGTTGAATTTGAAGAAATCACATTCACTACATAATAAACAATCATTAATTGTAATGTAAATTAAATTATCTGTAGGGTTCAAAAGGGTACTGGCCCCTTTACTTACATTATCAATGTGTTAATTATTATAAATTTAGTAAAAACTAGAAATTAAAATCAATTTTTTAATTTATTAGTATCGGAATAATTACATACATTACGAAAGAACAAAGTTGGTTTGAACACTTCTTAATTCTTGAGAAGAAATACTTCTTATCATTTAAGCTATCAGTTTCAACTTAATTTATAGACTTGCTTGCTCTATGAGGTAACTTATAGATTTGAACCCTCTTTTAGTGTTCAGACAACTTGGTTTATTCATAGGCGATATTTTCTTCTTTGTCTTTGTCGTCTAATCTTTTTGATGGGTTTTTTTGA